>WOXC01000660.1:117500-215000 GCA_011680675.1 Gymnobelideus leadbeateri | reverse complement strand
TGTCTGACATTGGCAAACTCTACAAACCAGGGCTTGATTTATTGTTTTATTGATTGTCTAGACTTAAGAAAATGATGCCAGAAAGTGTTAATAATGCAGATCAAACTTAAAAGTGCACTGTGGGTACACTCCCCCCACTCAGAGAGCCAGTTGTTAAATATTTACCAGCACAGAAATCGAAACAAGCTTTTGCAAACACATTTTTAGAACCTAAGGTTTGTCTTAAACCATCAAACAGCATCAGGAAGACATGTACACTGAGGCAAGAATCATCACATATTCATGTATATGCACATATAACATACATGTATCATACAATCTATATTGTATATACATATATGTGTGCATATGCATATACATATATATGTGTGTATGTGTGTGTATGTATGTGTTTATTTGGAATCTTAAGAGTCCTAGAGCTGAAAGAAAACCTCAAAGGACTTAATGGCCCAACCCCACCCACCCCCTAATATCCCCTACCTCCTCACCATAAGAGGGAAACACAAAGTCACAGCAAGACTAAAGAGAGTTCTAGGTAATCCAGATGATCAACTCATAATTATTCATGAATAGACAGAAAGACAGATAGAGACAGATGAATAAACAAATAAATAACTAAATGAACAAACAAGGAGAGGGGAGGGGAAGGGGAAGAAAGGAGGGAGGGAGGGGAAGAGAGAGCCAGAGACAGACAGAGACAGAGAGAGATAGAGACAGACAGAGACAGACAGACAGACAGAGACAGAGAGAGATAGAGACAGACAGACAGAGAGTCCAAGTCTGTTCTGCAGATTATTCATGGTGCTTAAAAGTCCTCTTGGACACCAGCCTTCAGGCTGCAGACTTCAAAGTTGGGACAAAATAGGGTCAGCATTGATCAGGGAGAGAAGTAAGGGCCTTAGTATTTGTGGATGTATATGTAGGTATGTACATGTACTTCTAATGACATTTCAGCCTCTGCTCTGTATTATCCACTCTTGTTTTCCTCTACATTTAGGCACAGTGGTTGGAATGATGAGCCTGGAGGCAGGAAGACCTGAGTTCAAATCTGACCTCAGACTCTTACTAGCTGTTTCACCCTGAGCAAGTCATTTAGCCTTTGTTTGCCTCAGTTTTCCCAACTGTAAAATGGGGATGATAATAGTATTTATCTCACAGAGTTGTTGTGATTATCAAATAAAATATTTGTAAAAATGCTTAGCACCCTGCCTGACACACAGTAGGTACTATTTAAATGCTTATTCCTTTTCCTATTCTGTGCCCTCCCTATATTAGCATAGATAATTGAGTTGACTTTTTTTTTCTTTTACAAATTGAAAAATAAACAAGGAATTATTATGCTAGTTATGTGAGGGTGGGGCAAGGATTTGAGGTTTATGTAAGACAATCCCTGGCCTTGTGGAGTTTCCAGCCTCACCAACCCAGCTAACTATAATACATAATATCATATGCTAAGTGCTTTTTAGAGTTGCAGGAAAAAAATGGTCAAATAAACTTTCCTCTTTAGGATTCTCCAGCCTAAGAGGTAGAAGAGAGAAAGAGAAAGAAGAATGGAAAAAGGAAAAGAGATTTCATAGTACAGTGAACACAGAGCGACAAGACCTAAGTTCAAATCCCAGCTCTGTCACTAACTGGCTGTGTGACCTCAGGCAAGTCTATTAACCTCTCTGGGCCTGTGTTTCCTTATTTCTAACATGAAAGGATTGAACTAGATGGCTTCTAAAATCTCTTCCACCTCCAGAGCGAAGAGGCTGTGGTGGTAGAAAAAGGAGAAAAGGGAATCAGAAGTCAAAGAAGAGAAAAGGAGGAAGACCTTGTCCCCTGCTTGGAACAGCACTCACACAGTAGGGTTGGAAGCCACAAGGCTTTCCAGGAGTCCACGGGATATTTAATTATCCAACTGGACTGGGGACTGGGCCTCTATACTCTAATTAAAGGGAACCCCCTCAGGACCAGGCCCCCTGTGGACGAGGCCAGATGGCTTGGAGAGGGCATCTCCCAGAGAGCTCAGAAGCATAAGAGGTGCCGTCCCATGAAGTGGGCCAGCAGGCCGAGAGAAAGCAGAAAGTACCATGGACAGCGTCGTGCAGTGACTCATTCCCAGGCACCTGGTGACTCAGAGTGTTCTGAGCCCTGAACCTAGCACTGCCAGCTCCCAGGGAAAGATTTCTTCCTTTCATTTACTTCAGTTAGCACTGAAGTGTTTACAGGGTCTTAGATCTAGGGCTGGAAGGGACCTTAGGGACTGCTGAACCCAATCCCCCCATTTTACAGAGGAGGAAATGGAAGCTTGAGGAGGTCAAATGTGAACTCACTACCTTTGACTCCAGGGCTAATGATCCTGGTGCCAAAGTGTAATGTTTGTCACCAGTTCTCCAACCCAAATCCTAACATTGCCTAAAATGCCTATAATTTAGGCCAGATGGGACACAAAACAGGATGGGTAGTTCTGATGCACCAGAATTTGCTCCCCTGATAAATCATAGCACACTGCCACCCAGGTTTTGGGTTAGGAGCTGGAGGTACAAAGACCAGAATGAAACAGTGCCCACCCACAAGAAGCTCACATTCTACTAAGGGAAGAAAACATATATGTGGATAGGTGCAAAACAGAGACAAGGCAAATACAGGGTAATCTAAACAGAGTAATCTAGCCCAGGCTCTGCCAACAATTTGCTGAGCATCATCTCTATCCTCATCTGTAAAACAGGGGGAATAATTCATGCCTTTCCTTTTTCATTATCATGCTCTCGGATCAAATGCAAGAAAATATATGTGAAATCACCTTGGAAAAACTAATGGCTTTGCACAAAAGTTGGGTCATTAAAAGCACCTAAAAAATGGAAAACAGAAGCCCAAGGGATTGGATATAGACAGCAAGGGAGAACAGAGTACTCCACATGTTTGAGGGCTATAGTAAATCTCTCCACGATAATCTCCAAATCACCCACTGAAAGCTAGGCTCAGCTCAAGCAAGAGGCTGCAGAAATAACATTTATTATGTGACTCTAAGTGAGCAGGTAGGTGGCTCAGTGGGTAGGATACTAGCCTGGAGTCAGGAAGATTTGAGTTCAAACCTGGCCTCAGACACTAGCTGTGTGACCCTGGGCAAATCACTTAACCCTGTTTGCCTCAGTTCCTCATCTGTAAAATGGGGACATGCCAGAGAAGGAAATGGGAAACCACATCAGTTTCTTTGGCAAGAAAACCCCATGGACAAGCCCAGGGTATCACCAAGAGTCAGATTCAATTGAATAACAACATGTGCCTTAGTCAATCCTTTTCTGGGTTTCTGACCTGGTCCTGAGAGTGTTTAGGGGCAGGTAGGTAGTATAGTGGATAGAACACCATCTGAAGTCAGAAGGATCTAAGTTCAAATTCAGCCTCAGGTATTTACTAGCCAAGTGATCTGGGCAAGTCACTTAACCCTGATTGCCTCCTAAAAATAAAAAAAAAAAGAAGAGGGGTTTTGATGAAATTATCTTGGAAGTCCCTTCTGGCTCTGTAATCCCATGACTCTATGCAGTCTCATTCTCAGACATGGTTTTGCAACCTGAAAGAGGAGTGTGTGGGGAGAATTATTGAGCGAGGGGCAGGGACTCCATTATCCTCAGTGCTTAGCACCTAGATCATCACCTAGTGATACCTTTTGCTGGGCCCCTTCTGAAGAGTTCCAGATTCCATTCAGCCCACAACTAGAAAACCCCTTCGCCAGAAGGTACCTCCTGCTCCCCCACGCTGTGTTCTCCCTCTGCACCCGAGACGCTGAATGTGGGAGTAAGAATCCAGAAGGGAGCTCCTAATATTGGAACTTGAGAGAATATGGTAACCCAAACACTGGGGAGAGAAGGAAGCTTTGGCTGGGGTTGGGTTTTATCTTCAGGTTGGAAAAACGCTAATAATTTTTCCTCTCTCTTTCTCTCTTTTTTTAAGCATAAAAGGTAAAGAATATTACTATGATTCTCATCCTTCTTTTGACAGGTATATGATAATAGGATGGTTTTATGTCTACAAAGGTCAGGTATAAAAATTCACAACCCTCTCCACAAATATATGCAGCAGGAATATAAAGATCTAAGAAAAAAACAAATAAGGAATATTCTCTGGGTTTTCCAATTTACTGAGGCCCTTTTTATGTTCTCTGTTAAGTCCTGCTCTAATTTATGCAGCAGGAGAGCACGGATGACTCAAAACAAGGGGGATTTTATCTTTAAATGCTCCAAACCATAATGTATGCCACCCACTCCCCCACCCAAATCCCAACATTTCCTAAAATGAGGAGCTAGAAATTAGGTCAGATGGGCTGCAAAATGGAATGGGTGGTTCTGATGTACCAAAATTTTCTTCCCTAGGAAGTACTGAGTCCTGAGCCCCCACTCCAGCAGTGGGGAGAGGGAATAAGCACTTATTAAGTACCTACTATGTGCCAGGCACTTTGCTGAACACTTTACGAATATCTCATCTGATCCTTACAACAACCCTGTTAGGTAGGTGCTATTATTATCCTCGTTTTACAGTTGAGGAAACCGAGGCAAGCAGAGTTAAATGACTTGCCCAGGGTCACACAGCTAGCAAATATCTGAGGCTAGATTAGAATGCAGGCTCAGCTCTCTATTCACTGTACCATCTAATAGCAACAGAAGAGATTAGGAAATCTTTTCTCTGTCCCACAGGATCATGTCTTCATGGACAGATCTTCCATCTTTCTGTCCATCAGCTGCACTTGTCTGTACATGTGACCTAGACCGGACTCTTTGAAAATTTACCAG
This sequence comes from Gymnobelideus leadbeateri, assembly GCA_011680675.1. NCBI lineage: Eukaryota > Metazoa > Chordata > Mammalia > Diprotodontia > Petauridae > Gymnobelideus > Gymnobelideus leadbeateri. Next base: position 210,231 of record WOXC01000660.1, on the reverse strand, counting down.
CTGTGCTGACTAGTTGGCTAGTGTGAAGGATGAGGCCAAACTTCATAAAATGGCCACACACAAAATGGACACAAGGTAAACACAAAGTAATATGGACAGAGTAATCTAGCTGCCCAATTTTCCCCTAAAACATTAGTGTTGGGAGGAAAGAAAACTGAAAAAGCTAAAAGCACAATATAAGATCACAGATTTTGAACTCGAAGTGATCTTCCAACCCCCACTCGCACCCCCCATCCCCACAAACACGTTTTACAGAAGAAGAAATAGAGACCCAAAGAGAAGACATGTCTGGCCTGAGGTCACACAAGGAGTTAAATATAGAGTCAAGATCCCAGCTGAAGTAAATCTGATTCTAAATTCATTCTCCTGTCTGCCGCATCCCAGTTTGCCTCTTTGTATGAAGGGAAGGGCTTATTATTTTAAGTACTTTAACATAGCTTATCCCATGTGCCCTTTGCCCTCCCTTCTCTCTTCTTCCTCACCTTGATAAAACCACCAAAGCTGGTATAGCAGGCATTATTAAACCCATCATACTAAAGAGGAAACTGAGGTTCCCAGAGAGGTTAGATAATTGGCCTAGAGTCACACAGGAATTTATTGGAGGATTTAATCAGGAGTGTAATGGAGCCAGCTTAAATTAGCTCAAGAGAGTGTGTTGTTAAACTCCCAGTATGAGCATTTCATTATGAGCATTTACACCTTCAAAATCAACAAACCCTACAAAGTGGAGCGTGGTTTGTTGTTTTGTTGGTTGTCTAGACTTCAGAAAGTGATGGAAAAGATGTTGGTACTGCCAAATAAACTTGAAAGTGTATTATATGAAAATATTTATAGCATCTCTTTTGGAAATCAAAGGGATGCCCATCAACTGGGGAATTGTTCAACAAGCTATGGTATATAATTGTGATGGATTATTGTCATGGAATATAAGAAACGACAAGCAGGATGTTTTCAGAAAAACCTGGAAAGACTTACATGAACTGATGCAAAATAAAATGAGCAGAACCAAGCGAAAGTTGTACATGGCAACAGCACTATTGTACAATGAAGAACTGTGAATGACTTAGCTATTCTCAGCAATACAATGATCTAAGAAAATCCCAAAGGACTAATGATGAAGCATACTGTCTGCCTCCAGAGAACTGATATTATCTGAATACAGACTGAAGCATGCTATTTTTCACTCTTTCATTCTTTTTTTAAATTTAGTTTTCTTGTACAAAATGACTAATATGAAAATGTTTTACATGACTGTACATATATAACCTATATCTGATTGTTTAGCATCTCAGGGAGGGAGGAGAGGAAGAAGGGAAGAAAGGAGGGATAGAATTTGGAACTCAAAACTTTTTTTAGAATGTGAAAAATTGTTTCAACATGTAATTGAGGACTGTGATATTCCACCACAGCCATAAACCACCGTTTGTTTGGCCATTCCCCAATTGAAGGTCATCCTCTCAATTTCCAATTCTTAGCCACCACAGATAGAGCTGCTATAAATATTTTTGTACTTGCGGGTCCTTTTCCCTTTTTTATGTCTTTGGGACATAGACGTAGCAGTGGTATTGCTGGGTCAGCAGCAAGCATTGATCAAGTGTTTGCTGCGAATCAGTCACTGTGCTAAATACAGGGGATATAAATACAAGTAGAAAGGAAGACATTCACTGCCCTCAAGTACCTTACATTCTAATGGGAGGAAGACAATGCATAAAAAGAAGATGAAAAAGGGGAGAGGAGGAAGATTTGGAGGTACTAAGCTCAGGTGCATGGTAGACAAAGTCCTGTGGAAAGCCAAAAGTACCACCTGAGTAAGAACAAAGAAGTGATAGGCCTGGCTCTCTTTCTTTAAAATGGAAATCCTGGGAGGAACCAAACAATCAGAGAGGAAGGAGAGTACTTTTAGTGTGAAAAGTAGCTCAGGGTGGATTAAGTTTCTAGAATGAAAAAAAAATCTTTTTTGGGGGGGGAGGAAGCAATCAGGGTTAAGTGACTTGTCCAAGGTCACACAGCTAGGAAGTGTCAAGTCTCTGAGGCTGGATTTTAACTCAGGTCCTCTTGACGCCAGGGCCAGTTCTCTATTCACTGCACCACCTAGCTGCACCCAAAATTTCTGTGGCATGGTTACAAAAAATGGTTCAGAGTCAGTAGTGCAACCTAGACTTTCTAATTTATGAGATCCAAATGGGCAGGAACCAAGTGTTATTCATCTTTATATCTCTCATAGCATTAATCATAGGGTTTTTGCATATGCTCAGTAAATGTCAGATGAATGACTAAATGATGTGAAGTGCCATGCTGGATGGCTCATGTTCTATTGCTAGGACAACAATAGATAACTAATAAATGCTAATTTATTTGCATAGGTGCTATCTCACATATTCCAAATATCTTTCTTTTTAAAAATAATAATTCTATAGATGCTCAACTCTGTGGTTCACTATGATCACTAGATCCTTTTCTGTCAGGATTTCTCATTGCTAATTATTCGTATCCTAAAGATGTGTATTTGGTTTTCTACTATAGCTCCAGTCTCAAGGAAAAAAAAAATTTGCTGTTGTTATCACTGAGTGGTTTCAGTCACATCTGACTCTTTGTGACCCCATTTGGGGTTTTCTTGTCAAAGATACTAGCTTGTTATTTCCTTCTCCAGGTTATTTTACAGATGAGGAAACTGAGGTAAACAAGGTTAAGTGACTTGACTAGAGTCACACAGCTAGCAAATGTCTGAGGCTGTATTTGAACTCAGGAAGATGTGTCTTACTAACTCCTGACTTCACACTCTATGCACTGCACCACCTAACTACCTCAAGAAAAAAAAAATAGCATACTCTTAACAAGGTTTTCTGATTCTTAATAAGGCCATGGGCCCTAGTTGGAATAGTTATTCCTCATCTCCTAATAAGGCTGCCCTCATACCTGACAGAACCAGATCACTAAGTGCACTCTACAATTCTCACAAAGCCTTAGGAGAATGACTCACTTTGCAACCTTTTTGCCAAGCCATGTAGAATGCAATGCAGATACCACAGTCTAAGATTATGATTTTTCCAGGGACAGTGAAGGAGTGACCGCAGCAGGCCTTCAACAGGCCATATGGCTATGTAATTCCCCACCATTGTGTGCACTCAAGTGTATACACGCACTCCTGGGAGTGCAGCACCAAAGAGGCCGACACATTTATTTTGGTGTCCTGAGTCATCCCTTGAAAAGGGATGTACAGCTGACGACGTGCCCCATCCAGCTATTAATATGAAAACTGTAGCTTGTGGTGCCAAAGGAAGAAAGGGGGAAAAATGTGTCTGGGAACAAGCAGCCTGATTCAGTAGGAAACGACTGTACTAGGAGCCAGGAAGACTGGGTTCTGACCTAGGTTCTACCACTAATTCTTTGTGAGACCTTTGGGTAAGGAATTTTGCCTCCAAAGGCCTCAGTTTCCTCCTTTAATAAAATGGGTACAATATAACTCCTCTTTCTGCCTCATGAGATTGTTACAAGGATTGGAATTCTGTAAATTCTGTAAAAAATATATAAGATATGAGAGATAAATTACAGACAAGTAGATAACTGTGGTGAGCTTGGGGCAATAGAAAACCACTGGGTTTGGTATCAGAAGTCCTGTGTTCAAGTTCTGTTTCTTCTTGTAGATACAGTGTTGAACTTGGAATCAGAACAATGTAGGCTCACATCCAGTCTCTGACATTTATTAGTTGTGTGACCTTGGGGAAGACACTTACACTCCTAGTGCCCCGGTTTTCTCATCTATAAGATGAGGGGGTTGGACTCAAAAAACCTCTAAAAACTTCACCATATCCTACTAACCTGTGGAGCTATCATCCTCTATCTTTCCTCCCTTTCTTAGTCAAACACCTAGGAAAAACTGTCTACACTAGCTGTCTCCACTTCCCGACCTAATCCTCAACCCTTTGTAGTCTGGTTCTGACCTCATCACTCAATTGAAGCTACTCTCTTCAATATGGTCTCTTAATTGCCAAATCAGGTGGTCTTTTCTTTTTTTTTTATTTTCTTTTTTTGCTTTTTTTGTTGTTGGGAAATTGTGGTTAAGTAACTTGCCCAAGGTCACACGGCTAGGTTTTTGTTTGTGTGTGCGTTAAGTGTCTGAGGCCACATCTGAACTCAAGTCCTTCTGACTCCAGGGCTGACGCTCTACTCACTGCGCCACCTAGCTGCCCAGATGGTCTTTTCTTATTCCTCCTCCTTCTCAACCTCTCTGCTTCATTTGACACTATTCACCATCTCCTCTTCCTAGACATTCTCTCCTTTCTGGATTTTTGTGACTTTGATTTCTCCTAGCCCACCTCCTATTTGTCTTACCCCTCCTTCCCAGTCTCCTCTGCTGGATCATCAACGTTCATAGCATGTCCCGTAACTCTGAGTGCTAGGCCCTCTTCTTCTACTGCATTCTGTCTGTCTACCTGTCTATCTGTACATATATTCAAATTCACACTATCCAAAGTTATAGTTATGCAAAATATAGTCATTGGTTACGGCCCAATTTAAATGTACAATATAAATTCAAATAATGCAATCACTTTGTGGAATTCATTATTTGTACTAATTGGGATGTAGCTGCACAAAGTAGTTAAATATGAGAGAAAGAAAGGTCAAGAAGAGTGAAGTGAACCATTACTGCCATTACTTCATCCTCCCTACCCAGCCTAAAGACCATCATGCCTGAAGTTCGGATGACCTTCCTGTCCAATTCTTCCCTAACTTTCCCTATCTCCTCTCAAGGCTTCATGCTAGGCCTTAAGTTTACCCTTGTGTGGGAAAAATTCACCAAAATAAAGATCTGATGGATTTGGAGGGAGGGAGGCCTATGTTGAAGTCTTGCATCAGAATAGCCTGAGACTCTAAACAAATTACCTAACCTCTCTATGCCACAATTTCCTCAGCTATAAAATGGCCCAGGGATGTCCCTTCCAGCTCTGAACCTATGATCCCATTATCTTGTTGCTTCTTACATTATTAGCCTATCTCGGTCTTTGGGGAGAATCTTTTCTAAGTCCCCTACTGGAAGAGAGAGAGAAACAGAGAGACAGAGAGAGGGAGAGAGAGAGAGAGAGAGAGAGAGAGAGAGAGAGAGAGAGAGAGAGACAGAGACAGAGACAGAGACAGAGACAGAGACAGAGACAGAGAATGAGAGAGAGAAGGACAGAGAGGGAGAGACAGACAAACAGACAGACAGAGAGAGCCATGAAAAATGCATGTAGTATATTACTATTAACACAATTGTGTTCCCAATTGCCTGAAAGTAAAGTAGTAGTAGCAAATTCTGAGGTGAGTGTTTCAAATTAGTTCCCTCAAAGAAGGATCACTCCAACCTTTCCAATGTGTTACTTGACTTTCACACCCATAAAATAGGGATACTGCTCCTACCATCTGAAGGTGCTTTGGGATCCCTGTCAGGATATAAATAACATACCATCTAATGACAATGATTGTTGCCACTATTAGGCACAATAACTGTACTTTACAACCTCTTTGTACAATTACTGCACAGTGACTACTGTGTCTACATATTGATGCCAACAACAGGGTGATAGAAATGACCATGACTCTCTACCAGATGCCTTTTATGGAAGCCAGTGCACCGGCAAATTTCACCCATATTAACTCTGCTGCTTTTATACACAGTGCTAATTAAAATCCCTCCCATAAAAGTTGTTATCTCCCAGATGCTGTGTAAACAATAAATATGCTGAAGAAATCCCCCCATTACAACACAGGAGTGTGTCAGTTTGTTTATTGTGAGAAACAGTGAAGTGGGTGTGTAGAATGTGTGTGTGTGTGTGTGTGTGTGTGTGTTATATCACTATAGCCCTGCCAATCTCATAATCCACTGTTAGGCAGCCTGGGTGGGGCCTGGTATGACTATACCCATGACAAGGATAATTCATAGATTTTGTAAGATTTAAAATTATAAAGAATCTTAAAAGTTCTTAAGTTGAAGGCATTATTTTACATGTAGGGAAACTGAGACCCAGAAGGAGCAATGATTTGATGAAGGACACAGAGGTAGTAAGTAGGGAAGCTGGGATCTGAACCTAGCTTCTGTGACTCCAGCATTCTTTCCCTCCACTTCCTATGCTCAAATGGATAGAGCTGTTTTCCTTTTTTCCTGCTGTTTCGGTGTCCCTTATATCACGAGCCACCAAGAGCTGCTTCTTTCCTTCCAATGTAGAAGTCAAGTCTGTAGAATTAGAAGCAATGGACAAGAGTTAAGGGGAACAGGATAGGGAACATGGAGGAGACAGCAGCTGTGTTTTTACCCTTTAAGTAGAATAATCACTAGGCTAGGAGTTAGGGGGACTGTGTTTGGGTCCTAGCTTTTCAACAAACTCACAGTAAGGTCTTATGCAAGTCATTTCCCTTCTCTGTGACTCAGTTTCCTGCCCTGTAAAATGAGGTGATTGAACTAGATGGTCTCTGAAGTCCCTTCCAGCTGTGATATCCTATGGCACTATGGCCATAGGCTTGTCTCTGTTGTCACACGCCGGCTCCACTCTTCTCTAGAGCTCCACACTGGAATGCTTAGGAAGACAGGTTATTCCCAGCTGCTCCATATAGATAAACTTAGACATTGTCTTGGGTGTGCCACTTTTTATAACCACATACAAGAAATGTAGGTGACTGCAACAATGTACTATAAAACTACAGCAAGACAGGGGCTGAGTCCTTGTATCACAAGCCTGAACAAAATGTGTATAGGATCCAGTAGGTTATTATTTTTAATAAGACCAGAGCATGTTATTAAAGAAATAATTTATAAACATTTAGAAAGGGAAGTGGTGATTACTAAGAATCAGCAAAGCTTCTTCAAGTCTGGATCATGCTCAATGAGCCTCATTTCCATTTGTGACAGAATTAGCAGGCAGATAAAACGGGATTGCACACACGTCGCATACCTGGGTTTGGGAAGTCATTTGACAAAGATAGCAAGCTGTTAACTAGATCAAAGGAGGCGGTATATGGAAAGTACTTTGCAAACCTTCAAGTGTTATATAAAGTTAGGATGATCATTATCATTTATCATAGTTATCTTATTTTTCCTCATCTTGTCTGACAGGGTTCAAATAGAAACCATCTGAGTTAAGTGGCAAAGTAGATAAAGCAAGGAAGACCTGAGTTTGAATTCTGCTTCAGACTTCTAGTAGCTGTGTGACTCTGAGAAAGTCACTTACCTTTCTCGGGCTCAGTTTCTGCAACTGTAAAACTTCAACAATAGCACCTTCTTTATAGGATTGTTGTAAAGCTCAAATGAGGTTATATAGATAAAGCACTTTTCAAACCTTAAAATACTATAGAAATGGTAGCCATTATTACTGTTACTGAGTCACTATTCTGCCATTATTCTTTTATGTTTAATTTCTATAAACATATACAAGTAGTTAAAATAACTGATTTTCATAATGGAATAAGAGTATTGGGACTTATTTGCTATAGATTCATTGAAAGCATCTGTTGGACAACTCCAGTAACAATGATGAGCCCTTTATTTCATTAACATTATATGGGTTTTTATTTGGATACCTGCTAGATCCACTATTGTCCATATTATTTCTCAAAAATACATGTTACAATTGGTATTTCACAAATGTTAGGAAGACTAAATATTTGCTTTCTTTTAAGTTTTGACTTCAAGATGCCAGTAAGTCTCCTAACAGAGAGAGAGAGACAGAGAGAAACAGAGAAATAATAAAGGGAGCATTTATTGGTTAATACATGCCAGCCTTGTGCTAATCACTGGGGACACAAATAAAGGCACACAAAGCAGTCTCTGCCCCTAAGGAACTTACATTCTAATGGAGGAAGAAAACACATAAAATGGTACTAGAAGCAGAGAGAAGAGTACAGAGAGATCGAATATGAAGAGGGCATGTTGAGGAAACTGCAGGAAGTGATAATGGTGTGGAGGACTGCTTCCAGGCAAAATAAGGCAAAAGTTCACCTACGAGAGCAAGGGGAGCCAAGGGTGGAGACCAAAGTGCTAGCAAGGTAAGGCTGTTCAGGGAGTGGGCCAAGGCAAGACCGCTCCTGAGAATGGCAGTGATGTGGAGACCTGACTCTCAGCAAGATAAGCTTTCTCTTTGATGGCCTTATGCTTGATGCATCTTGCCTAGAGAAGACTAAGATATTTTAAAGTATCATTCATTGGTTCAATTTGACATCCAGATTCAAGATCAAAGCCTTCAGTCTCTATTCTTCCTTGACTCATATTAAGCATTTTACACTTAAAAAGTCCAAATAACATTTTGATATGATTGAAAAAAGTTTCTACAAGATGCATTAGTTGTTTAATCTGCTTTTCAGATTCATAGTTTGATGTCATCTATGTACATCAAATGATTAATATAATGCTTTGGTGTGACTCCTTCTTTGACTTGAAAGTCATATTCATTTCTCTTTAGGAGTTATGATAATATAGTTAAAGGTAGGTAGAAGTATAGCAGACTTTAATGACCTCCTTGGGAGATGTCATGTTTTATATAAATTGTTTTTGACATTATTGTATTGGTGGAATGTTTGAAAATACTGTTTTATGTGGATATCAACTATTCTAGCATTCTTACTAAGCTTGGAACTATTTTACAAATTTTCAGTACATTACTGAGCCATGAGTGCAGAACTAAATCAAAGTCTTTGCACTAATCAATAAAGTTGATAGAAATGTTATCTCACTTTTGGGTGGTTTGTTCAATAATCACCAAATCAATAATGACATCCTTTTGACACCCTTGGGACTTTCTAACATACCTTTTTCGCTCTTCAGCCAATATATTTTTTGTAAGTGTTTTTAGTTTAGTTTTCTTTTGTTGGAGTCTTTTTTTGGAGCAATACAAACTATGAATACTTGGGTATTTGATAAGATTATTTGATATTTGATAAGGTTCAGATGTTAATTAAAAGATGTTCTCATCTTTTAATTATACCTTCTGTTAAGAATGGTGAGATCAGAAATACAAAAATGATGAGTAGGATGCTTTCAGAAAAATCTGCAAAGTCTTATATGAACTGATACAAAGTGAAGTGAGAAGAACCAGAACACAGTATACAGTAATAGTAATACTGTACGATGATCAACTGTGAATGACAGCTATTCTCAGCAACATAGAGATCCAAGACAAGTCTGAAGGACTTATGATAAAAAAATGCTATCTACCTCTAGAGAAAAAAAACCTGAAGGAATATGAATTGAAGAACACTATTATTTTACTTTGTAATTTTTTGTGTTTTCTTTCACAATGTGACTAATATGGAAATATGCTTTGCTTGACTGCATATGTATAGCCTTTATCAAATTGTTTGCCTTTTCAATGAGGGGTGAGAGAAATGAGGGTGGAAGAGAATTTGGAACTCAAAATTGTGGAAAAAAACAAAAGTTAAAATTATTTTCACATGTATTTGGGAAAAAATAAAATATTTTTTTAATTATGCAAAAAAGAAAAAAACGGGATCAGGCTTACAACAGAGAGGTAAAGTGCTTTGCTAGTAATTCATATATCACTATGAGGCATTAAAACCAATAATAATAGATAGCATTTAGACCTGCTGCTTCCTAATTTTGCAGGGAAGCTAGAATTTTAATCATTTCCTTTGATGTAATTATTCTGACATTCCTTAATTAATGGTATGTAAGCTTTCTAGTTTTTGTTCAATCCAATTTGTACTTTCCTTGTATTGGACTTCTTTTGAACGTAGAGACAACCAGAAATTCTCCACATCCTCCTTAATCAGAGGTTCACTCTCAAGTCTCCATATTATAATTTTGGATTTATATTGGATTATTTATATTTATCTTTGTTCTGCTTTGATTTTTGTATTTCCTTAAACTTTTGACTTTTATTTACAACTGTCAATTAAATGTATCAAAAAATTTTGACATACTTTTATTTTCTGGGTCCTGTTATGCATATTTCAATTTTTTCTGCCTTTCATATTATAACTGGTGTTCAACTTTTCTGCTGCACATGCTGTTAAGATATCCATGTACTCTTTTAAAGCATTCTCACAATTCTTCAACTATGCTTCAGTCATTTACTCTTGTCCTTAGGAGTATTCCTATATACCTCCCATTTTCTTCCTATGATCTTCTCTGTAGCAACAGCTAAAGCATATAATATTATGTACAGGTCCTTAAATGTTTTTACACCCCATAAAGCACTAGGGAAATGGACTTCTTTAAAGATGATTATAACAAATACCAGATTTTAAAAATTATCCAGCAGGTCTCTTAATTGGATTTGTACCATCAAATTCAAAAAAGGATTTCTTAAAATTCCATTTAAAGTATGCCCATCTCCTTTTCAAAATCATTCAAGACAAAAACTTCATTTTTGTCATCCAAGAGGTATGTGTTTGTCATCCAAGAGTTTGTGTTATGTAGATTTTCCTTACGTTCAGCTTCTTCAGTTCTTCAGATTTAAGTAATCCATCAATTTCTGCACATGATTTAGTTAATATGCTCTTGGGAATTAAAATATTTTTGTGATTGCTCTTAATTGATCTGAAATGGATTATCATATAACTTGGAACTGAGAATATCATTGGCAATAGCAACATATAGATCTTGCTTATACTTGGTAAAATCTTTCCAATTTTTGTCATGATTTAATACTAGAGCATAACAAATATTCATATCTTTAGTCCTTTTCATGAACACTTGTGATTTGCCCACTTCGATGTGCCTTCTGCAACAAAAATACTTCCAACAAGGAAAGTACTGGTATTTCTAATTTGTTTCCAATGTATCCTATACTAGAACAAAAAGAACAGCCACTTGATCCATTGGCTTTCATGTCAAATTGATTATCACAACAGTTCCAAGTAGAACCAGACCATAACATACATTGCCCAGTCTACTTATTAATTTCATTGCACTGACTGGGATACTAACCCAATCAGAGTCCAACTTCTCAAGGTACCTCTCAGGTCTTCTCACAAATACTATGGTAGACTAAGAGGATAAAGAGTCTTCTCTACTGTACATCACTTTTATTGGCATTGCTTTGCTTTGTCACTCAGTTCTTCCTCCCAGAATGGAAGATGGGTTGGACTTTTAAGTCACTATTATTATAATAATTTATATGATAGTACCATTGGAATTGGTTAAATTGCAGGTACTAACAATTATTCATTAATGGGTTGATGTTAACTTAGAGGGAGTTGTCTAAGATGGGGCTTCTTAATTTCTTTCCACTTGAGGGCTTGCACAATGCAAAGTGCATGTGCTTTGTGTTCACAACCAAGGCTGTGGTGAAGTTGTGTGTTGCCACACAGATAAGTGCTGCCAGAAACACATCAGATTCATTATGTGTCTGATTTTTAATTAATTTTTGTTTGTTGCCAAATTTTTGTGACCCCACATGGGGTCACAATCCACAGTTTAAGAAGTACTGGTCTAGGAGAGTATCTCAGAGATCTTCACTTGATCCTGTGCTGTTCAATATTTTTATCAAAGACCTGAATAACAGTAAGATTATCACATTTGCAGATTACCTGAAGCTAAGAGTAATAGTTAATATATGAGTGACAGAATTACAATCCAAAATATCTCAACAGGAGGAATAACAAGCCAAGTTTAGAAAGACAAAAATTTAATGGGAATAAATGTGAAATCTCACACTTAGGTTCAAAGAACTAACTGTACAAGCACAGGATGAGGGAAATACGGATAGATAAGAAATCATGAAGTAGAGATTCAGGGCTTTGATGGATTGCAAGTCAAATATGAGTCAATAGTATAACATAGCCAAAAAGAGCTGACCAAGCCTTTGGTTCCATGAATGATGATGAATATGGTGATGATGGTGATAATGATGATAACGATGATGATGATGACAATGAAGAAGATGATGATAATGATGATAGACAGCATGGTTTGATAATAAAGGGCTGGTTCTGGGGTCAGAAAATCCTGGGTTCAAGTCTCACCACTCACATACATGAGCTTTGTGACCCTGGGCATATCATTTAATCTCTCAGGACTCTCTGAGACTTTAAGTTGCAAAAAGGTTACTGATCAACATTGGAAGAGGGAGCTTCTTCATTGGAAATTCCTTACATCAACAAAATCACAGGTCTGGACCAAAGAAAACCACCACAAAATAATCATAATGGTAATTGATGGCAGTGGTGGCGGCAGTGGTTGTGGTATTAGTTGTGGTGGTGGTGGTGGTGATGATGATGATGATGATGATGATGATGATGATGATGATGATGATGATGATGATGATGATAGATTCAGATCAAACAAGGGAGGAAATAGTCTCTAACTTGGCAAAAGATATTTAGAGTATTGCACTCATTTCAGAGGATCTCTGGTGTGCCCCAGAGGAGAGTGAGCACAGCATGGTGAGAGACTGGATATGATACTGGATGATAATTTAAGAAATTGGGAATTTTGGGACCAGATAAGATGGGGGGGGGGGAACATCTTTAGATTTGTTCGCTTAAGGTAGAACTAGGTGGAAGCAACAGAAGGAGTTTCAGAGTTTTTAGACTTGATATAAAGAAACATTTCTTAACAAGACTGTCCAAATGTGGAATGGGTTGCTTCTGGAGATAATAAGCTCTCCTTCATGAAGATATTTTTTTAGTTAAACAAATGCTTTATTAACTTCTGGTTTACATCATTCATTTCCACCAGATTATGAGTTACATTTTCCCTACCCACCACCCCAGAATAGCAGTCCCACTAGATATCCCCTCATCCAATCTGCTCTCTCCCATATTTTCTCCCATATCCCCTTCGACTTTGCCATTAGGGCAAGGTGGATCTCTAAGCCCCAATGCCTGGACATCTTATGAATCATTTAATTTTTTAATAAACAAATGCTTTATTAACTTCTGTTTTACATCATTCATTTCCGCCAGATTTTGAGTTACAATCATTTTCCCCCCATTATTCCCCTACCCAACCTCCCAGAATAGTAGTCCCACAAGATATCGCTTCCTCCAATCTGCTCTCTCCCATACCCCCATCAACTTTTCCATTAGAGGAAGGTGAATCTTTGTGTCCCAATGCCTGCACATCTTGAATCATTTAATTTTAAAACTTCGATTTTCAGATCCATTCCCTTCCTCCCTTGTCACCCACTCCCTCTGAGAAGATAAGCAATTCAGTATGTGTTGTACATGTATAGCTATGCAAAACATTACCATAGTAGATATATTGTAAAAGACTGCTTATATTTCCCTCCCAACTGTCTCACCTCCCACCTGGTCCATTCCCTACTTTGATCCTGTCCCTCTTTGATAGTGGGTACTTCCAACCTCCCCTCCCCCCCAGAATGCCCTCTCCTCCATCATCTCCCCTCTCATCCCCCTTTCCCCTACTCAGGAGAGTGAGTGAGGGTAAGATATTCCATTTAGTATGTATGTGATTCTCTCCTTGAGCCAATTTCAGTGAGAATATGCTTTTGCCTTTTTGCCTTCCTGTTCTTCCCCTCCCCTGCAACTACTTCACCTTGCCTCTTCTACATGAGATAGTTTACCCTACCCTGTCTCTCTCCATCTCCTCTTGCCACTTTCCTCTTTCACCTCTTGACTTCACCCCTTAAGAATCATCCCTTCCTTGGGGCGGCTAGGTGGTGCAGCGAGCAGAGCACCGGCCTCGGAGCCAGAAGGACCCGAGCTCGGATCTGGCCCCAGACACCCAGCACACAAACAAAAACCCAGCTGCGTGACTTCCGGCAAATCACCCAACCCCAATTGCCCTCCAAAAAAAAAGAATCGTCCCTTCCCATCAAATTCAACCTGTGCCCTCTATCCATGTATACCTGTGAACATATACCATGTACCCTTCTTCAATTATTTTCATAATGAGAAAGGTTTCATCAAACACAGTTATTGTTTTTCCATGTAGGAATGTAAATAGTCCAACTTTAATAAGTTCCTTTTTATTTCTTTTCCTTGATTACCTTCTCAAGCATCTCTTGCTTCTTGCGTCTGAATGTCAAATTTTCTATTCAACTCTGGTTTTTTCCTCAAGAATGCTCGAAAGTCCTCTATTCCACTGAATGACCATATTTTCCCCTGAAACAAGGTACTCAGCTTTGCTGGGTAGGTGACCCTTGGCTTCAATCCCAGCTCTTTTGCCTTCTGGAATATCATATTCCATGCTCTTCGATCCCTCAGTGTAGAAGCTGCCAGGTCCTGGGCTATTCTGATTGTGTTTCCATAATATTGAAATTGTTTCTTCCTGGCTGCTTGTAGTATTTTCTCCTTGATCTGGGAGTTCTGGAACCTGGCTATAATATTCCTAGGAGTTTTCTTTTTGGGATCTTTTTCAGGAGGTGATCAGTGGATTCTTTCAACCTCTATTTCCCCCACTGAGTCTAAAACATCAGGGCAATTTTCCTTGAGAATTTCTTTAAGGATGATTTCTAGGTTCTTTCTTTGATCATGGCTTTCAGGTAGTCCAATAATTTTTAAATTATCTCTCCTGGATCTATTTTCCAGGTCAATGGTTTTTCCCAGGAGATATTTCACATTGCCTTCTATTCTTTTATTTGTTTGGATCTGTTTAATAGTATCTTGATTTCTCCTAAAGTCACTAGCTTCCATTTGCTCCAGTCTAACTCTGAAGGAATGAATCTCCTCAGTCAGCTTTTGAGATTCTTTTTCCATCTGGCAAATTTGACTTTTTAAGGCATTCTTCTCTTCATTGCCTTTCTGAGCCTCTTTTGCCATTTGAGTTAGTCTATTTTTAAAGGTGTTATTTTCCTCAGTCAGGCTGTTGACTGTCATTTCATACTTTTCTTGCATCTTTTTCATTTCTCTTCCCAAATTTTCCCCCACTTCTCTTATCTGCTTCTTAAGGTCCTCTATGGCCTGTGGCCAGCTTGTATTTTCATTTGGGGCTTTTGGTGCAGGAGTTCTGACCTCACAGTCCTCCTCCATGCTTTGAGCCTCTTTGCCCCTAAAATAGGAGTCCAATATTGAACTTTTCTGTCTATTTTGTTTCATTTGCCTAGGCATGTTGCCACTTAATTACTTGATTTGGGGGCTTGTTGTAACAGTAGGACTTTGCCACCAGACAGGGGAGCTTCCGCCCAAACGTGGGGTCTTCACAACTTCCACCACTTGGGTGGCCTTTGTAAAACCTCCACCCACTCTGGCAAGTTGGATACCCACCCCAAACTTCCCCCCAGACCACAATCCAGATCCAGGCAGTTTAAAGCAAGAGCGATTAACCCCCAGACTGATTGCTGGATCTCCCTACAGTTCGCAGACCAGGAGCTAGAGCCACTACTGATGCTGCAAAGTGGCTTCTGTGCAGCTGTTTCTTCAGCAGCTTTTTGCCCCCAGGGGAGGAAGCCGACGCATTCCCCAAATACTGGCCCCAAAGTCCAGAGGGCACTAACCTCTCACTTTGTCCTAGGCATATCTGTGCTGATAATTCTGGAATCGCCACAATTGCTGGTATTCTGGGGTCCCTCCAACTATTTTTTCCCCAAAAATTCTTTCCTGATTTCTTTCTTCCTCTTCTTCTATCCTGTCTTGATTGGTGATCTCTGCAGTTCCCTCAGATTCAATTATCATCTACATAAAGATGATTAGCACATCTATTTATCCAGCTCCAACTTATCCCCTGACCTCCAGTCCCACATTTCTTTTTATTGGACATAAACTAGATATCTCATAGATATCTATGAGATAAATTCAACATGTCCAAAATTGAACTCATCATCTTTCCCCCAAAATTCTCCCCTCATCCAAATATCCCTATTACTATCATGGGCACCACTGCCATCTGAGGCACCCTGCCTAATCCTGGACTCCTCATTTTCACTCACAGCTGCCCCCATGTCCAATCTGTTGCCAAGTTCTGGCAATAGCTAGTTTCAAAACATCTCATAGACATTCCCTTCTCTCTTCTGACATAACATCCTAGTGTTATCCCTCATCACCCCATACCTATGCTATTGCAACAGTCTGATGGTTGGTTTTCCTTCCTCAAGTCTCTCTCCATTCCAGTCCATCTTCTGGTCAACTATTCAATAAATCCCAGTGGCTCCCTATTACTTCTAGGATTTAATATAAACCCTGTTTAGCTTTTAAAGCCTTTCACAAGCTGGCCCCTATCTTTCCAGTCTTCTTACACTTTACTCTACTTCATGTACTCTACAAGTCATAGTCTACTGATCTTTCTGTTCCTTACACATGGCTCTATTGCCCAACTCCCAGACTTCTCATTGGCTGTCTCCCATGCTTACGTGTCTCCCTCTTCATCTCCACCTCCTGGCTTCCCTGCCTCCTTTTAAGTAATAACTCAAGCTCTGCCTTTTATATAAGGTTGCTCCCAGTCCCCTTTCTGCCAGTATCTTCTCTTGGAGATTATCTCCAGTGTACCCTGTAGATATCTTGGGTGTACAAAGTTACTTGCATGTTGTCTCCCTTATTAGAATGTGAGATTCTTGAGGGTAGGAATCACGTTTTAGCCTTTCTTTATTTCCCCACTACCTAGTATAGTTTCTGGCATGTAGTAGAACTTAATAACATGCTTATTCCTTTGACTTGGACTAGATGACCCCAGGGGTCCCTTCCAATTCTGAGATTCTATGAATAATAATAGTTTATGTAACATTTTAAGGTTATAGTATGCTTCCCTAATAACCAGCCCTATGAGATTGATAGCACAAGTATTATTATCCTCTTTTTACAAATGAGGAAACTGAGGTTAGAGTAGTTAAGTGACTTGCCCACAGTTTGTGTAGCCAGAAAGTGTTGGCATCATGACTCAAACCCAGATCCTTTAATTCTGAGTGCCATCCTTCTTCCACTATACCATGTGCTCAATTATCAATGTAGTAAAAGCAGGAGCATGAAATAGCTTTTAAATATGTTCATTCCCTTGTGGGACAGTGAGATTCTGGGACTTGTGAAAGTATTGTTTGTTATAGATTATAGTCATGCCTATTGGCACCCAGTTAAAAGACATACCCTGAATGAATCTCAGAGCCTGAGGCTACCCTGAGATGAATCAACTAATTTTGAAATTACTTGGAGCCTCAGTTTCCAGGATGATTTTGTTTGTTAGGACTCTGATCAGAGGGAGCCAATGGGCATTTTCATACTCTATAAGAAAAGGCACATTCTAAATGCTTACCTGCATGTAAGTTAATCAGGTTAATTCAAGAATTCTCCTAATTAACTGGCCTTACAATGAATTAAAAAAAAAACTTATCTGGGATAATGAATGAATGAAAAATTGCTTATTAATCAATTTCTATGGTGTATAGCTAGATGACACAGTGAACAGAGCACCAGGCCTGGAATGAGGCAGACCTGAGTTCAAATCTGGCCTCAGACACATACTAGCTATGTGACCCTGGGCAAGTCACTTAACTCTGTTTGCCTCAGTCTCCTCATCTGTAAAATGAACTGGAGAAGGAAATAGCAAACCATTTTAATATCTTTACAAAGAAAATCCCAAATAGGGTCACAAAGAGTCAGACATGACCCAAATAACTGAACAATAAAATGTGGCAGGCACTATATGAAGTATGAAGGCTACAAATAAAGGCAAAACATGGTCCCTCCCCTTAAGAAACTCACATTCTAATGGGGAAGAGAACATGTAAACACCTACATACATACAAAATATATACAGGACAAATTAGAGACCATCTCAGAGGGAAGGTATTAAGCTTAAGGAAGAGAAAGAGAAAAGCTCCTGGGAAAAGGTGGGAAGAAAATTGGCAAAGGCTTCTTATGGAGGTATGATTTTAGCTGGGACTTTGAAAGAAGCCAGGGAAGCCAGGAGGCAGAGATGAAGAGGGAGAGATATTCAGACATGAGGGATAGCCAGTGGGAAGGCCTGGAGTTGAAAAATGGCATGTCTTTGTTTTGGAGAGGTTTGGGGTTTTTTGGGGTTTTTTTTTGGAGGACAGCTGGGGTTAAGTGACTTGCCCAAGTGTTAAGTGTCTGAGGCCACATTTGAACTCAGGTCCTCCTGACTCCAGGGCCGGTGCTCTATTCACTGCACCACCTAGCCGCCCCAATGGCATGTCTTTGTAAAACAAATCAAAAAGGCCTGAGTCTCTGGATTATAGAGTGTAAAAGGGATCAAAATGTAAAAAGACTAGGAATGTAAGAAGAGGTCAGGTTATGAAGGATTTAAAAAACCAAACAGATTTTGCATTTGATTCTGGAGGTAATAGGGAGCCATTGGGGCATATGGAGTAAGAGTGTCAGGACCTGACCATTAGGAAGATCAATTTGACAACTGAAGGCAAGATAGACTAGAGTGGGAAGAGGTGTGAATCAGGGAGACCACTCACAGGCTTTTGCAATAGTGCAGCAAGGAGAGCCTCACAAGGGTGGCAGCAGTATCAGAGGAGAGACATGGACTTATATAAGAAGAAATGACATGACTCGACAACAGACTGGATATGGTTGGGGATAGGAGTGAGTGGAACTGAGGTGCCATGGCTGACACTAAGGTTTGGAACCAGAATAAGATGGTGATGTGATTGATAATAATATGGAAGGTGAGAAGACAGGAGGGTTTGGGCAAAAGGATGACACGTTTTACTTGGACTACTGAAATCACAAGGAGAATGAAGAGAGTCCGTAGGGTCTTTGGCTGATACCTCCTTCCCAGGAATGGTAGTCCTGATTTGTTTACTGTCCCCAGAGCAAGAGTTGGAAAGCAGGGATGGGCGGGCAGGGAGCATAGCCGGAGGTCATTGTGGCAGACATGGGGCCTGGCTAATAGGTGAACACTCACCAATAAAGGATTACAGGAGAGGGTGGAGAAGAGCAAGACGGCAAGAAGACCTGTGGGTGATTGCATGACACTGGCCACTTTTCCAGTCTCTTTTCTCTCTGTGATCCATTTCCATTCTCAGATCTACCAACTACTCTGTAAGGTAGGTAAGGTACATATCATTACTGACTTTTGACAGATGAAGAAACTAAGACCCAGCAGGAGGATTTGCCCTGGGTAACCAAGCTGGTTTCCACAGAGCTGTGGCCAGGATCCATTCTCCTGGTTCCTAGCCCTGTGCTCCTTCCATTAGGCCACCCTCCCCTCTCATTATTCCCTCTGTCTCACACCCCCACCTCCCAATGAATGACCTCCATGGCTAACTGGCCAGAAGTGAATTGTGGGAACAGAGCTATGCCCCTGAAGGGGCAATTAACCGGAGGGGTGAGTAGACTGCCAGGGGTTACAAAGGTCTCTGCCCTGCGCCCAGCAGAAAGGCCTCCTTCCTGTTACTGAGCCCTTTTCCAATTCCACTGGAGACTGGTAATCATTTAAAAATAGCAACTCCCATTTCTTTTCATCAACAACAATACAATTAATTTCTCTCAACAGAGATTGTTTTTGCAAAAGAGCAATAAGGTAGCCCTGCAGGGGTCGTCGTTATCATTAAATAATCACACCCCAGGAGATAGAGGCTGCACCACCTTCCACGTCACTGTCTG
Source organism: Gymnobelideus leadbeateri (assembly GCA_011680675.1). Lineage (NCBI taxonomy): Eukaryota > Metazoa > Chordata > Mammalia > Diprotodontia > Petauridae > Gymnobelideus > Gymnobelideus leadbeateri. The sequence goes on along the minus strand of WOXC01000660.1, from coordinate 190,776 downwards.
AGTTCCATGAGGTCAGAGGGTCTTACTTGCCCCTGGGATCTGGGGTGTTAGGAGATTGCAGTAAGTTTCTTGCTCCTAGGGGGAGGGAACCCCACTGGGGTCTCCAGCAGCCGAGCAGCTCAGTTCTGGGGCCTGGAGAGACAGTGTGTATTGGGGATGGATTGCAGAGGAGGGAGGGGGAGAAAAGGAAGAACCATTACCACTGGCCAGACCCCTAAACTGAAGGGAGCAGGGGATGGTGTCACAACCACAAAGACAATCATGCCAGTCCACCCCAGATCCCTCCATGTATGCCTTTTGGATGCCTGCACTCTCTATAAAATGTCCAGCAGGCCCAGCTGTCCCCTGCCACTTCAGTGGGCTTAGGCAGAGAAATCAATAAACAGAATTTTGGGCAGGGGAAAATAGGAGAGGAGGTGAATGCTCTTGCTACTGCTTATCTTTCTTCCAGGATCAAACAGGGCCTTGCTCCCCTCCTATCCCTTGACTTACACCCATTGCTACTAGCTCAGCCCATTGGGACCAGATGGAACAAGGTCAATCCCTCTTCTCTGTCATCACATATACTTGAGGACAGGTACTATGTCCACACTGAGCCTTCTCTCCAGGCTAAATGTCCTCAGGCCCACCTCCAGGAGGTGGGGGAAGATTAGAGCACATGCTTCCTAGATAGAAAATAGAACTTGCAGTGAGAGCAAATGAAAGCCCTTGTTTAAAGACACTAGAACTACAGACATAGATGGCTCCCTACTGCCAATCAAGCATTCAAGGACCACAGCATTATGACCCCACTCTACATTTCCAGCATGTTCTCTGGTTACTCTCTGTCATATACCTAATTGTTTAACTATGCTGTCCTGCTTATGATTTCCTGAATAAATGAAATGGGCTTCCTTAGTAAGTAGTAAATTCTTCTTACCTGGAGGCCTTTAAATTAAATAAAGGTGAACTTCAAAGACAGTATAGAGAGAAGGAAGGAAGGATGGAAGGAAAGAAGGAAGGAAGGAAGGAAGGAAGGATGGAAGGAAAGAAGGAAGGAAAGAAGGAAGGAAGGAAAGAAGGAAGGAAGGAAAGAAGGAAGGAAGGAAAAAAGGAAAGAAGAAAGGAAGGAAAAAAGGAAAGAAGAAAGGAAGGAAGGAAAGGAGTATTTATTAAGCACCTACTATGTTCCATATACTTTGCTAAACACTTTACAAATATTATCTCATTTGGGCCTTACAACAACCCTGAGAGCAAGATGCTATCATTATCTCCATTTTAAGATTGAGTAAACTGAGGCAGACAGAGGCTAAGTGACTTGCTTAGGGTCACACAGCTAGCAAGGGTCTAAAGCTGGATTTGAACTTGCCTTCCTGTTCTAAGGCCCAGTATACTATCCACTGCATCACCTCATTGCCTAGTAGGAAATTCTTGTTCAGCTACCGTTTTGTGACCTCTGAAGTCCTTCTTCACTTTGAAATTCTGAAATTCTCTCCTTCTATGATATTGTTTGGTTTCTTATCTCTAAACGTTATTCCCACAGAATAAATTGCCAATGATAATAATAATCAGTCATTAACCAACAAACAATTCTCAAGCACAAGTACACAGGCGTTGTCAGGCATTGTTCTGTTTGCTAGGAATACAAAGACAAAAAAAATCAAACAACCCTTGCTCTCAGGGATCTTATGTTCTATTAAGGAGACTACATATACATACTTAAGTATATAGAAAATAAATATGTACAGCATAAATACAAAATGAACATAAGTACTAGTGAGGGATGCCATGTGTCTTGAAGAAAATCTGAGGTTCTGTGCATCAGAGGCCAGGAGAGAATGCATTTCAGGAATAGTGGGCTATCAGTGCAAAGACATGAAGGTGGGAAATGGATTATAGCGTAGAGGATTTGGTTAGTCAATCAACAAGCATTTATTAAGGATGTGCTATGTGCCAGCCACTATGCTAAGTGCTAAAAATACAAAGAAAGACAAAAAATAGTCCCTCCTCTCAAGATGTATACATTCCCAGGGAGAAAACAAAATGTGAGCAACTAGGGATATATGGGCTCTATGCAATTTTGTGATGGTGATCTGAAAAGGGGAAGAAATGAGCAGCTGGGAGGATCCAGAAACCTCCTGCAGAAGGTGAAATTTGAGCTGAATCTTGAAGGAAACCAGAGAAGTAGGTAGGTGGTGTTTAGGAGGAGAGGCATTCTAGGTATGGGGGACAATGAGAGCAAAGACATGGAGATGAGAGATAGAATGTGAGGTTCAAAGAACTGGAAGAGGAGGGGGAAAAAGAAGAGGAAGAGAAAGAGGAATGAATGACCAAGAACTTGTTAAGCTCTTATTATATGGCAAACATTATGCAAAGTTCTGGGGATATACATACAAAAGAAAAACAGTCCCCATCCTCAGGAAGCTAATATTCAAATGTGGGAGACAACCATACATGGGGGAGGATGGCCAGGGAGGGGTGTGTGGGTCCAGAAAGCCACAGGATCATGAGTTGGAGCCACAGGGAAAGAGACTAATGCACCTCATTCAGAAATAATGTTGGAATTGATTGAATCTTGCATGGCTCGTGGACCAGGACTAAAGGAGACTCAGAATAGAGGGAGGCATGAGAAAGTACACCTATGTGGGAGGGGGGGAGATGATAAGAAGAAGGGAGAGGAGGAGAAGGAGAAAGGGGGAGAAAAGAGGAGGAGGATGAAGAGGAGGAGAAAGAGAAAAAGAGGAAGGGAAAGAGAAAGAGAGGGAATAATAGGAGGAGAAAGAAAAGGAAGGGAAGGAAAAGGAAGAGGAGAAAGGAGAGGAGGAGAAGGAGAAAGTGCAAGGAAAGGATGAGGAGAAGGAAGAGGAGGGGCAAAAGGAGGAGGACAAGAAGGAAGAGGAGAAGAAGAAGCAGAAGAAGGAGGAGGAGGAAGAGAATACCTTCCCCAATCTGTACCATCTCTTTACCCTGGACCAGGGGTTCTAAACCCAGGACCCATGAACCTGTTCTTTCAATATTTTGACAACTGTATTTCAATAAACTGGTTTCCTTTATAATCCTATGGATTTCATTTTATGCATTTAAAAACGTTTTTCTGAGAAGGGGTTCATAGACTTTTCCAGCCTGCCAATGGAATCCTTGACACAAAAGAAGGTTAAGAAGCTTGCCCTAGGCCATAAGCCCCATGAGGACTTCACAGTTGCCATAGTGCAGAGTTATACACACACTAAACACTCAATACATGTGTTCTAATTAATGATTATTTAGTTGATGAACCTTCTTTAAAAATATTTCAAATCAGGGCAGCTAGGTGATGAAAGGAATAAAGCACTGGCCCCTCAGGAGTATCTGAGTTCAAATTAGACTCAGACGCTTGACAAAAAAATTACTAGCTGTGTGACCTTGGACAAATCACTTATCCCCAATTGCTTGCCTTCCCCCATCCAAAAAACAAAATTCCAAACCTCTCCAGGCACACCCTCCTCTCACCCTCCTTTTATCTATATGTGAGGTCTATCTCAAGTCCCACTGCCTTATGCTAAGCAATACTGATCTCTTTGCACCCTCACCACTCATAGCATTGGTTTGATTTCTGACCCCACAAGGTCTACCTTTTTATGAGATTACATTTAGCCTTTGATTGTCTATACCTGTGCAATTGTTCCTGGAGCATTCATGTTTCTGAGTCTTGTGCCCCCGAGATGATGATGAGCTCCTCGAATATAGGAACTGTGCTTGAAATGTTTCTGAATCTTCCAGATGGCCTGACACAGAGCTCAGAAAACAGTGGACACTTCCTAAAGACTTATTACACCTAACTGAATCTTCCTTTATATTGTCTGAGTCTGAAGAAGTTAGGAAAGATGCTTTTGTTTTGAAAAAGGTAAAAATTAAACCAACCCAACATTTGGAAATCAAGTTGCATTTTGCTAACAGGCAACATGGGGGGCCTTAATCCAGCAGAGTTCTAGGCCCATAGCAGCTGAGGTCAGCATTGGGTGCATCATGTCTAAGATAATCAGGCAGGAAGAAGATTGATATATGTATATAAAATAGGTCCCTTTTTAAAATATAAGTATCTCAAAAGTTAAATGGCAGGGCGCCAAAAATAATCATGCCTTGCCCTCATGGATGTACTACAATATTCTCTTGGCTAAGTTTCTATAAATAAATAAATAAGTGTGTGTGTGTGTGTGTGTGTGTGTGTGTGTGTGTGTGTGTGTGTGTCTCTAAAGCTCACCAAACTAACTTTGGGGACCACTAAGTCTTCAGGCATTCCAGATGGAAGGTTAAACCAGAACACCTAGAAAAACAATGCTATTTGGACAAAGCCAGAGCACATTCTTCGCCAGCATGCTCTGACTGCCCTTCTAAATTATGCTATGCTGCCTCGGACTAATCATTTAACTCTTTCAAAACTTGGTTTCCTCATCTGGAAAAGAAAAGGCAATATAGGGGGAAAATTACTAATTGAGTTTTAACGGGTTCAACAAATGTAAAGAGGTCTAGGAATGCTCTTTAACAACCCCTCTGCAATTGGCCTTTATCACAATTTCAAAAGGTTCATTCCCTCACTTAATCCCTTCTGATCAGAATAAAGGTTATAAACAGTGATTTTCCACAAAAGCTAAGCTAAAGTCTGGAGGGAGAGAAATAAATCACAAATACAACTCTATGTCTAAGAGGCACTATCCTGATTATTAACATGGATTATGGCATAATCAATGTTGGCATTAACTTCACCTGTGACTATAGCTGGCACCGCTGACTGTGGTCATTAGCTTTACAAATAAAGAATTCAGTAGGCCCATACAGCAGCTGCACTGTGCACATAGGACCAAAGCCTAGCTGGGGACAAAAAGCAGGAGTCAGAAACAACCAGATATCTTCTTTTCCAACTCACATGAAGCATGATTGCTTACCTCCAAGGGATGCTTCCATCTTCGGCTCCACAAATGACTTCCCAAGAGAAGGATGGAGAATTGGAGTTTTTAGTAGGGACCAATTCCTCATCAGTGGAAATGGTCACTGATATTCTGACATGAGGAAAACCTTGATAACAAAATGAATCCATGCAGACTCACAAGAAAAGATTTCATTTTGTGTGTAATTAATAATAACTTATTCCTTTTTTCTTCATTCCAGGAGAAAATAAGTTATTGATTTCCTCCACAAAGATAACTATTTGCATAACACTGCTGATTATGTGCTGTAACAGGTCCAGATGGAATTAATTTGCTCCAAAGATATTATTTAATATTCTTAAATAGGTAAAGATTTCATATACAGTAATATTTATAGTTGATTAGAAAATACCTGATCTCATCTACAAACAACTCAGATGTCTTTTAGAAAGACACTGAATTTTATATCCAATATTGTAGGAAAGAAAATCCCCCTAATTTCCTTCCCAGCATAGTTCAAATATCACCTCCTGCCTGCAGCCTTTCCTGAAACCATTCTGTTATGTTTGCTCCCATATCAATCACCAATCATTAGCCCATAATATCATTTAGTTTAGTGCAGTTAGATGGATTAGTGGATAGAGTGCTGAATCAGGAAAACCCATCTTCACAAGTTCAAATCTGGGTTCAGATATTTACTAGCTGTGTGACCCTGGGCAAGTCACTTAACCCTGTTTGCCTTAATTCCTCATCCATAAAATGAGCTGGAGAAGAAAATGACCAAACATTCCAGTATCTTTGCCAAGAAAACCCAAAAATGTGGTCACAAAGAGCCCAAAGGACTGAAAACTCAACGACAACAAAAATTGCTTAGCTAATTAACTTCAATAAGATTTTACAGAGGAATATTTACTGAGAAGAAATAGCAAGAATAGAAGTACAAGCATTTCCCTTCCCCAACACATTGGGGCACACTCTCCCTTAGACTACCTCAGACCCTGAAGAAAGTTCATACAAAGTTAAAGCAATTTCTACAAAGCATTTGCCACACCAAGTATGCTTCTAAATGAAACTTAGCTAATGGATGCATGCCTTGCTTTTTGTAGGGCCTGGCCCTTTAGGTATAGAGTCAATACAGTGTTGGGAGTCTTAGTAGCTCCTCGGGGTTATGCTGGAAGACTATAAGCTCTGGCTCTGAGACCTCTGGCAGCTTGCTCTCCCAGCCTTTGAAAGCTTATGGAGTCACAGTCTGGTCTAATACTCCTTTACCTAAGAGCCAGAAAGAACAGATATAATAGACTCTGAAGTAACAGCAGGGTCATGTGATCATGGACCCTAGAGTATTGGCCTGGATGGACAGATAAAGTTCCAAAGCCTCTCCCCCTTACTGGAGGCTTATAATAGTTCTTGCTTTCTCACTGGAATACAACCTGGCAAAGGACAGCAACACTTCAGCCAGTTAATGCCTTTTGGATGCACTTTCAGTTCTGGCTTAGCAACCAATAGAAAGACTTTACTTTTTTTCATAGAGTAAAGAAACCAGAAATAGTCAAAATACCTGAACTTGCCCTGAATCAGGGAGTAGGGCCCTTCTATTCCACATCATCACAGAAGTAGGCTCCCCAGTCTCTTCCATGTGACCTGGCAGCAGGCAGAGGGACACTATGCTCTGATGGAGGATGCTCCAAGGACAGGGTTCTCATTGGCCAGGCCCTCATCGTACAGAAGTGTCACAGTCTTCACAGAATCTCAGAACCACCAGACTTCAGAACTGGAAGGGACCTCAGAAGCCATTAGTCCAAACCATGCACACAAACAAGAGCACACAACAACACACCCAACAAAAAATCAACCGACCTCTGCCTAAAGGCCTCCAGAGAGAGGGAGCTCACCACATCCCACAGCACCCCCATTCATTCCACCTTGAGATATTTCTAATTGTCAGAAATTTTTCTAGAAATCAAGCCAAAAGTTGCCTCTTTGTAAGTCCCATTGTTCATTGCTGTCCTTTACTTATCTTCTCTTGCCTTAGCAATTGCCTTTTCTGTCTCCTTGGACCAATTTGCTGCTTCAGATTGAGAATGCCTTCATATTATGTCCTCCTTTTCCTTTGGGTCATATAGATATTCAATTTTTCCTCAGGTTCCAAGAAATTCACCTTATTTCTTCTTTCCAGAAAGAAGTCTCCTTGACAAGTCCAGCACCCTCCAATTCACCTCCACAATTTACTTCTCTTTCTTGCCCCTCCAAGTCCTCCCTATTTACCTCCTTCTGGTATATTTCTTTCTTTTTCAGAAACCAGATTTTCTCAGATGCTTTTAGTTCTCTAGGCCAATAGATTTTACTATTTAGATATTTGATTCTCAAATGACATCAACCATATCAAAATCAATCAAGAAAAGGTAGACAATAAGCAAACATTTATTAATTCGATCCAATTCTTGTGGACCCTTTTGTAAAAGTCAAAAATCTTCCAACAACTTGGAAAATGTGGGGTTTTTTTCTAAGTTTTGGGTTTTTTTATATATTAGCATTACTTAAAGCAGTATATACTTGCATCTTACATATTCTATAATGTATCTTGTTGGGTAAGCCATCCATTCTGTAACCACAAAGGCCTCCTATTGCATATTTGATATTTCAAAAAATCCATAATTTCAGCTATGTTAGTATGCCCTACACTCCATGCAGATCCCAGTTCTTCCATCTCCTAGTAGAAGGCTTCATGGATGGCTGAGGTCAAGAAATTCATCATCCACTGGTCAACCCTGGGTGACGAGTCTTTCAGAACTTAGCTGCTCCTGACTCAGCAAAAACACAATCTAATGTCAAGTCAGGACTCAAAGTCTTTCATGGTAGCACTTTCCAGAGTTTAACACGTTTACCTGCCTACCTGTGATAGGCCTGACAGATGTTCAGTACCAGGCCAACCATCCCACTTCATGATTATTTCCAGGTCATGCCACCATGGCACTCCTCTCCCCAACACCTTCCAACTCTAGCTCTAAGAATAGGAATCAAATCAATACTACCTTTCCTGAAAGGGTGTATGGGGTGTTCAGGGAGGACTAGCAGCTCTGATGTGAGGTCATCCTTCTTCGGTGTACACCTTCACCCAACTCTTATCTGTGACTCTAAGAAGTTGTAGCATGCTCAGCAGTCACACCCTGGTAAAACTGTCTTGGCAGATGGGATAAAGCACTTTGAGGGTAACCAATAGGCATCAAAGCTTTGGTGAATTGGGGGCAGGAGTGTCTGGCCCAAGCATGTGAAGACTTCCCCCATTGTAAAGGGTGGATGAGAACAATTTGTTCCAATAGCCATGAAGGCAGCTGAAGCAGGAGCTGTGAAGCACTTAGAGCTTGGTCAGACATCAAAGATACCAAGCTCATCATTGCTTCCCTGGGTCATTACCACTCATCCTGACTTTTGTCTTGCCACTGGACTTTGATGACTGGAGGAGAAAGGGAACCCGATGACTTTGACTTTGCGCAGCTCTGCCTCACTTAAATCCAATTCATGCACAAGATATCACCCCATGATGTTATTGATCCTCTTTGAAATGAAGGACAAGCAGCAAACCTTTCCTGCAAAGCATATGGCTCCCGTAATAGAGGTCTGGCCAATTCTCAGCCTACCTATAATGTTATGACCTATATGGAAGACCCTAGAAATAGTTACCCAACATCATTCACATGGATAGCTCTATCTTAAGTGATCTGGGCATATGCCAGACATACATTACACCCCAGCCACCACTTCTTCTGACTTCCCTGTCCAACATATGTCTCCTTGGTCACTACTTCTCTATATATTTCCCTGTCAGAATGTAAGCGTCTTGATGGTGGGGGAATTCCCTGCTTACTTGTATTGGTATCTCTAGCCATTCACATATTAATACATATTAAGCATTTAATAAATTCTATTTCATTCATTTCACATGTTCATAGCCTTTGAGAACTCATAGTCACCTCCACAATTCAATGAAACATTGAAGTAAGAGGACTAAAATTTTAGTAAAGGTACAGAATTCTTGTCTCCAACCCAGTTAGGAAAACAAGTAGGGAAATGGACCAAATTTTCATCATTTGAGCCTTGGAGCTCTGGAATGGCTGTTTTTAATTATTCAAATAACTAAGGATGTTTTAAATCATAATCCTGGAATGAGACCAGGAAACTCCATTGTCCACACTTGTGATCTCAGACCCTTTCTTCATTCCTGGGTCCTTACCTATGCAATATAAGAATGAAAGCCCTTCTATACAAGCCCTAATGAAACAGCAGCAGCAGCCATGAACAGAGGTAACCATTCTTAGAAGCAAAAATGTTATAGGAGATACTCTTAATAGCAAATTAAGTCATTTCCAAAAATCACAAGACCTCTCACCAAGATGTTAAAATATATACCATGTTGTTTTTTTGGTGATCATATTTTCTCAATAGCTTTGATTTCTTTGTTTACCGTGAGCTAACATCTGAAATTAAGCCTTTATACTATAAATGAGGCTCTGCTTTATATTTCTAATACCCCTATAAGTATATATACATATACACAATATAGACATATGATATAGACATTTTGTGTATGTGTGTGTATATACATATATCTTTTGCAATCTTTTGGGGAGAGGGGGAAAAAGAGCTTCAATAGAGAGATCATTTTATTTTTTAAAAAAATCATGAATGCGACTGCATTCATTCAGCCTTAGAAATGTTTTGATGACTTTTCTGCACTGCAATATATTTAGATGGTGAATATGTCATTAATATAAACAGCAGAAAGGAAACTATTAAATGAACACAATTTAAAACTGAGCAAACCTGAGTATTTGATTAAAGTTTTTGTACATTCTATACACTTGAACAGGTAACATAGAACCAGCGTATTTGTGTTGATTTTTAATTTGTTAGCAGTATTACATTGAAAATGCTAAATTTTCAGGAGTTGGTATTTAGAAATTAGAGGTCTGATCCAACAGGATTGTATTGAGTCTTATTTTTGCCAACCATATTCAGAATTTCCTGAGGAGTCTAGAACAAAACAGTGACTCAACTTAATGTCAGCATGGTATGAAAGGCAATCTTCTATTCCTCTCTCTCTGCTGTAATGTGATGCTGAATTTGTTGGATTTGAGTTGAATGTAAATACATATGGCGAATATTAGCAATGGGGAACCAATATAATTCTATATACATTTTAATGGATGCATATGGCTCTGGAAGGTTTTCAAAAAAATCTCTCTAGTTCCTAAGGTCATGCATTACACACGGTATCATCTTTAATGGATGTGTTTATTTTTCTGTGATGAATGACTTGCCTATCATCTTCCCCCAAATAATGCATTAGATCCACCCCCATGAAAAGCCTGTTCCCCTATACCTGCTGAAATCATGCCCCCCCATATACAGTAAGCACCATTAGGAAGTGCCAGATTCTAGGACATTTCTGGAAGGAGCCAGACCAGATTGGGATCACCACTCCAATCTTGTTATTAGCTAACAGGATTTGTGTGCTATAGCTCACACCCAAGCTTTGAAAAATGACTGGAGGAGAAGATTGAAAGGGGGACTGGGATGGGGAGGGCAGGGAAGAAGGAGGGAAAGCATCAGAGAAATGTTCAACTGAGCCAGACACCCAGGCTACGCCTTCACCAGCCTTAGGGAAATGACTTACTGTAAGAGGAGGGTTTGAATGGCCAAATTAGAGCAACTCATTTTCATCCTAATCACAGCTGGTGGGATCCTGATATGCTGACACCCAGAATTATTGCTCTGTCATTAAATAAAGAATGAGTGGGAATGTGGAGAATTTTTTTCTACTTCAAAATATGAAATAAATAAAAAAAACTCCCTTTGGGAAAGATGGGAACCTCCACAGGGCAGTGGTCCATTGATTTTCTTTCTCTCTCTCTCTCTCTCTCTCTCTCTCTCTCTCTCTCTCTCTCTCTCTCTCTCTCTCTCTCTCAGATCGCCGGGAAGTTTTTAGTAGCAGTCGACTCTTCATTTCGATCATGAATCATAGAAGAGAGGCTACATCCAAATGAAATACCTTAAAGATTCCTCCTTCGTAAACTATTAGAGATCTATCTTGTCTGTTGCAAGGAGCCTCATTTTCATGTTAGAACAGATGGGGCAAAATTGTCATTAACAGAAACTGACAACTCTAAAACTGAAATATAGATTTAGAAAGAAACCTAATGAATTAAATCAATGTTATTGCCACGAAAGCCAAAGAAATTATTAGCGATTTGTAAAGTTACCCTGTATTTTAACCTCCGTATATTTTAGTCTGGGTCGTTTTAGCATTCACAATACTTTTTCGCTGTCATTGTTAATGTCTAACTATGTAATACACTCATCTTAATAGATCATCTAGACTTGATGCTCACGCTCTGAGGCTTGGGGTGGTTGAAACTCATCACTGTGGGTGCCTTACCAGACTTAATCTTGGACAGAAATGAACCCCAAGTGGCTATCCTGCTGTTTCTGATTTTTACTAATATATACATATAAAAATACATAAACACATACACTATATATATGTGTGTGTGTATGCATATATATACATACACACATATATAAGGAGACTGAGTGTTTCACTGGCCCAAATATAGCACCAAAGCATTGCAGTTTTTGGCTGGCAAACATTCATAATAAAGAAAGAATTTGGGATAGATGGGATTGACTCCTTTAGCCTACCTTTTATCGTTGGGTCAAATTTATTTGTAGCTAAACCAAGGGGACTAAAGGTCCCCTTGGGAGTATGTTAGGTTGTCTAAACTGTAATTTAGATAGTTTCTATAACAAAAGGCTTTGCCCTCCTGTTCAGATGTAGGGTTAAAAAAGGAAGGTCTAATCTTAACCTAGGAGCACCCTACCTGACTTTCATTAGTTAGGTAAGGTGTCTAAGATTAAATAGTTGTTGACCTGCTTTTATCAAGGAGAGGTTCTTGTCACTGTGCTTTGGTAGACAGAAGCTGAGATGGGTTGGACTACCCTAAAGTGATCCTCAAACAGGGGACGGCAAACTACAACCCACAGGTCAACTGCTGCAGGAGAACTATAAATATCAATCAATTAATATTTATTAAACACTTATTATGTGCCAGGCACTGTGCTAAGCTCTGGGATACAAAAAGAGGCAAAAGGCAGTCTCTGCCCCAATGGAGCTCACAATCCAGTGAGGGAGATAACATGTAAAAAAAGCAAGCTACATAAAGAATAAAGAGCAAATAATTAATAGAGGAAAGGCACTAGAATCAAGAGGAGTTAGGGAGGGCTTCCTGTAGAGGGTGGGATTTTAGTTGGGACTTAAAGGAAGCCAGGGAGGTCAGCAGTCAGAGTGGAGGAGAGAGAGCATTCCAGGCATGAGAAAAAGATCAAGTGTCTTATTTGTGGAACTGTCAAGGAGGCCAGTACTCCTGGACCAAAGAGTACCAGTCAGTGAGTAAGGTGTAAGAAGACTGGAAAGGTAGGAGGGGGCTGTTATGAAGGGTTTTGAATGCTAAACAAAGCATCTTGTATTTGATTCTGGAGACAACAGGGAGCTGCTTGAGTTTTTAATGCCCAGCAGAGACTCCACAGTCACATATAAAAGGAGCGACATGCTGGCTGAGACTATATAGCGCTTACCCAGCAGCAGCACCGCAACTGAAGACGAGCAGGTCCAGTAAGCGTGATGTCTCCAGAAGACATCAGGGGCCTGGCATCATCATAAGAGGTGTGAGGTGCTGCTCCAAATGTAGCCTCCACATGTGGGCCTCTCATATGTGACCTCTGTGTATGCTCTTTCTAGCACCAGTGCTGTATATGCATTTATGAGAGAGTATCTTCTTGGTTTATGACAGAACTTGTAAATCTTCTTATGCTATGTTTTTAGGTGCCTTTGCTTTGAAGTAATTCTGTCCTTTGGATGATGAAAGAAAATATGAACATATCAGAGATAGAGCTAGAGATTAGAGAAAGAGATAGAAATAGAGATAGAATTAGAACTAAAGGTAGAGGAGGAAGAGGAGGAGGAGGAGGGAGGGGGGGAGAGAGAGAGAGAGAGAGAGAGAGAGAGAGAGAGAGAGAGAGAGAGAGAGAGAGAAAGGGAAAGGGAGAGGGAGAGAGAAGGATGTAGGAGAGGCAGAGATTATGAGTCAACTATGGACTTGTATGTAGAGCTGGCCTAGGAAGTAGAAAGTTCAAGGCTTCCTCCTCACACACACTGGCTGTTTGACTATGGGCAGTTCACTTAATCTCTCAGTGGCAATACTCTAAGACTCTGAGTTCCTGAACATGTGTTGACTTGCATGGGTAAAGGATGTTTCCTCTGCAGGGTTTCCCTATATCAGTGAAATCTATATTTCCCCTCCCACTCCTCCCCAAAATATATGAAACCGATTTTTAAAAACTTAGCTTTATAGAAAGAGATATGAACCTCCATAGGGTAATACGTATACTTACATACAGTTTCTTTATCTGTAAAATGAGAAGGAAACAGCTAAGCATTCCAGTATCTTTGCTAATAAAACCTCAAATGGGGTCACAAAAAGTCAGACACAACTGAAACAACTGAACAACAATATTTTCACACAAATATGTATGTATGTATGTGCATATATACATATAACTTGTAATCATATTTGAATAACTAATGTCTTTGATGCCTTTGGAGTTCATTTGAATGGCAAAGGAAAAATTCCAGCTGTCTACTTTTTCAGGTATTTTCCATGATCTCAATCAAAGGCCAAAACCAAACAAGAAGGGGAATGATTCCTCCTTGCTGTTGATGTCATCCTGAGAGAGAACAAGGAGAAGACTCAGCTGGGATTCTGGGGTTTGCCCTCCAACGAGGCTCATCAGGGCCATCTCATTTATTCTCCAATATTGGATGATGCCATTTTTCAAAAGGAGCAGAGAAACTGAGCTATTGACTCCATTTGGCAGACTTTTGCAGATGGTGAAGAAGCAAAGAAACTCTGTCATGAATACAAGGAGATCCTCCAAATGAAGGCAATCTCTCTGGGCCACCACCTCCTCATCTTGAAAATGAAAGACCAGATGATCTCAAATGTCTTGGCCCTGGTGCTGACCTTCAGGTTTTCAGAATCACGCCTCTATTGCTGTCTCTTCCTGGAACCTCCGTAAACACCTGGGCCTCCTCATCACAGGTCACCCTATTACCTTTGTGATCTGCTCACCATAGAATGTCCCTCCACAGGCCCTGCCTATCTCTCTTTTTGCTCACATTCATATCCCCAGTGCTTAGCCTAGTGCCTGGTCCATAGTAAGCACTTAGTGAAAGCTTATTTTCCTTCATTCTCTCCTTCTTTTCAGGCTCTAAATCTATACTACTATAAGCGTGTAATTTGATACTTCCACATGATTGTAGGTATAAGGTAGGATGGCAAAAAAATGTTACGAAATATGGTTCAGAATTAAGAAATGAAAAGAGGAAAAAGGCTTGCTAATGATTCAGAAGACTATACCTGTATGCCATGACTATTTTTTTTTTCAAGAAAGGAATAGGAAGGTGCTAGAAATGGCAACTACCAAATACCACCAGAACTATCAACACACACACACACACACACACACAATGAAACTGGATATGTAATAATAATAGATGACATTTATATCGGGCCTTCAAGACTGAAAAGTACTTTATCTCCTTTGATTCTCTAAAAACCCTAGGACGTAAATACTCTGGGTATTATTAACCCTATTTTATCGATGAGGAAAATGAAATATTAAGAAGGTTAAAGATGACACAGCTAGTGAATGTTGAAGACAGAATTCGAATGCAGATCTTTCTGACTCCAAGACCAGTTCTCTTAAGAGACAAGATGAAACTAGTGACTGAGACAGGGCCCAGAGCTGAATCAGTCATCTAGGTATAGATAGATTATGAATTACTCGGAGTGAAGGTCAAAATCAAGACTGAACTAGAAGGAGAATAAAAGCAAATCAATCAGAGTGTCCCTCTTGTGTACCACTGCCACGTGGGCTGCAAGTTGGGCTCATATTTAAGTTATAAAGAGAGAGCAGTTTCGCACATGGGAGATATCACACTATATCCAACAGTGTCAGGCCTCTCCGTGCCACAGAATCCCACCTTTTGAACACCAAGATTTTGCTGGGGTGATGTTACATTGTAGTGAGCCATGAAATATGATAAACTCTGAATCCATTTGTAGGTGATCCAAAGGGAAATGAAGAAATGTATGGAATGCATGGGATCAGCTGCAGGATGAAGTACCCCAAAATCCTAGTGCTGTTTTAAGCTATTAAAATTTAAAGCAGGGGGGGCAGCTAGGTGGCACAGTGAATAGAGCACCGGCCCTCGAGTCAGGAGGACCTGAGTTCAAATTCAGCCTCTTAACACTTACTTAAATAGCCGTGTGGCCATGGGCAAGTTACTTAACCCCAATTGCCCTGCTTTCCCCCCTCCAAAAGGCAAAAAAAAAATTTAAAGCAGTTTATTCCTATACCCCAAAGGACTAAAGCTTAACATGGCGGTTAAGACTTGTAGAACACCCCAAATACAGTTAGGTCCTGATTAGTGCAAAGAATGAACTCAGTTAAGGAGTCACTTGTATTCAAATTCACACTTCTTGAAGTTATGATTATGTAAAATATGGTCATTTGTTCCAGTTCAGTGAAAATGGACAGTGTGAATTTCTATGATTCATTATTTGCACTAATCGGGACCTATCTACATAACCAACTAAGATTCACTAACAAGAAGTGACATAAAAGCTATCATTGAAAAAAAGAGAAACAATAAAAAAAAACATTAATTTAGGGAGAACAAAGGATGACAGATGGACAGCCTAAGTGCTGCCCTGGCACACAGAGAAGTCCAAAAGACCAGGAGAAGAGACTTCTAGGACATTAGGAAGATCCTTTATGGAAGATTTAAAGACTCTTTGGAAGGTAGGGCAGCTAAGGGGTGCTATAGTACACAGAGCACTAGGCCTGAAGTCAGGAAAACTCCTCTTCTTGAGTTCAAATACCATCTCAGATACTTGCTAGCTGTGTGACCTTGGGCAAGTCACTTACCTCTGTTTGCCTCAATTTCCTCATCTGTAAAGTGAACTGGAGAAGGAAATGGCAGGCTACTCCAATATTTTTCCCAAGAAAACCCAAATGGGGTTATGAAGAATCAGAAACAACTGAAAATGGCTGAACTGAACTGAGAGGGTAGGAATAGATTGCAATCTTCACCAATGGAGAAAATGTCTACAGCACTAAAACACAGATTCATTAGAGCCCTTTCTTAGTTCTTACCCATTTTGTATTGGGGACCCCTTTGAAAGTCTGGAAAAGACCATAGTCCCCTTCACAAAATAATGTTTTTAAATGTATAAAATGCAAAGGATTATAAAGAAAATCAGTTAAATTAAAATGCAGTTTTCAAAATATTTTTAAAATAAGCTCATGGACCTCAGGTTAAGAAATCGTGCATCAGAGTCTTTTATAATAATAAGAGTATGTATGTAGCACTTCCTATGTGTCAGGCACTGTGCTAAGTACTTTACAATTACTATCTCATTTAATCCTCACAACAACCCTGGGAGATAGGGGCTATTATTATCAACATTTTACAGATGAGGAAATTGAGGCAAACAGAGGTTTAATGACTTGCTCAGGTTCACACAGCCATCAAGTGTACAAGACAGTATTTGAACTTGAGCCCCTAACTCTAAGTCCAGTGCCCTATACACAATGCCACTCATTGTTTCATAGAGTTCTTTAGAGTTTACAAAATATTTCATCAAAAAACAGTCATTAAGGACCTACTATGTGCCAGATACTATACTATGCAGCAGGAATAAGGAGAGACAGAAACAGCTGTTGCCTTCTAGAAGTTCACAATTTAAAGAGGGAGATCTATGCAAGATACATTGAAGTGATCTTAGAAAGAAGGCACTAGCAGTAAGAGAGATGGCAAATGGTTACCTAAGGATGGTGGATTTGAGCTGAGGTGAATAAGCTTGTTCATCCTAGGTATGAGCAAAGGCATGGGGATGGAAATGGAAGGTGGGTGGCAAATAGCACGTGGAACAGTTTGGCTTCAGCATAGATTATGTGAAAAGAAGTTCTATGGGATGAGCCTAGAAAGGCAAGCAGAAGTCAATGCAACAGAAGTATTCACAAGGATAGAATCAGAGGGGTAGAGGCCAGGAAGAGAGGGCTCAGGAGAAGTCACGGGGTATCCTGTTGAAATTCCCAAGGTGATAGCTATCTCCCTTTCCTTCACTTTCACCCACTGGTCTTGTTCCTTTCTCTCTCCATGATACTTCCTCTAATTGTCCAGATAAGGTCAAGGCTCGATGCTTAAATTACATCTTTTTGATTTTACCAGAATTAAGAAATTTAGTCTCACTCACCTAAGGCTGTGTGAATCTGCACACACACACACACACACACACGGACGCACGCACACACGCACACCCCCCAATAGGTTTAGGGAGTGGGCAGAAGGAGTGGTTGCATTTATCCCAGCAGCCTGATGTTTTCAAATAACCTCTCCATTTGAAAATCAGCAGTGGGACTGGATTAAAACAGGGTTTTTCTATTGTTTGTTTCTGTTTTAAGACAGTCGATGTACATGTAGACAGCCTAAGACTTAGGCGGGCAGACTTCAGTAGCAAAAAGCTTAAAAAAAAATAAACAAACAGGTCCCTCTGCCCCCCTTCCTCTTTTTCTGTAAAAAGAGATCTAGGCCAACTATTGAGAGGCCTGAACACAGAAAAGGCCCAAAAGCACAGGAGAAGCAAGGCTGAAATGAGTATTAAACAGCTGTTTGCAAAACTGACTGTCTAACGAGAAGACAGGCCCACCGAGTTCCAGAGCCTGGGGCCTTCACAATAGCACAGGCCTTTATGCTCAGCAGGCCACAGAAAGGTGTTTTAATGGCTATGTTAGAGCCGTGCCGCTGAGGTTGGGCCTCTGATGCTGCCGGCATTGAGGCAGAGGGGCCTCTCCAGGCATCGGCGGGGGTCGCGCCATGGTGACACACGTATCAAGTGTCTCATTTTAAAACATCTGTTGATCCAAATGTGAAAGATGAGGAGAAGGAACCGACGTTTATTAACGCCTCTAAAGGTCTCAAAAAAAAAATTAAAATGACTGTCACGGGCTTCTCCCACCACACACCCCAACCCTTTTGTCTCTGTCTCCCTACGATGCCACCAGTGTGACTAACTCCCTCTAACCACATGCTCAGATTTGCTCACAGAACAATGGTCTTTTGAATAGACGCATCACAAAGGGGCACGGTGGTCCTTTTGAATGACGGAACCCAGCGAGTCCCCCTACAGTATTTAGAAAAGGAATCGACTGGCTCCTTAACCTAATATGAGCATTATTTATTTACAGAGTCTATGCAGCCAGTGTAGTTAACTCCAAACAGGGAGTGAAAATAAACAGTTGGTAGCTTTTCACTTCTCTGGAAATAGGGAACCAGCAGGGCTAACTCCACAAACCTGCTTCTGGCAGTCAATGGCAGAAGATGGAGAAAATGATGCAAAAACAGCCCCCAAAACAATGCTAGGGTATTATATTTGTAAAGAACTTAGACATCTAGTGCCTGGCATCTAGTAAACACTTAATAAATGCTAATTCCCTTCACCTTATTCTAGTAGTTCAGGAATGCAGAATCTGTACTAACCTTATCTGACATAAACTAGTCATCTTCTCCATTAGACTGGAGGCTTCTGGAGGACAGAGAGTGTGCCTTGTCCTCTCTCCCAACATAGGGCACAAGATTGAGCAAAACAGAAGGAATTCAATTAATTTCAACCAGATGAGCAGTTGATAAATTCTGCACCAAGCCAAACAGAGCCTTGCCACCACCATCGATGAAAACAGTGGGTCTGGCTTAACTTTCTTTTTCCCTTCTCCATGGTGTTTGTGCAAAAAACAGGGAGGCAAGAGTACCTGGCCTCATTCTCTGCAAGGTCACTAATCTATTGACCTTGGTGGGGCAAGAGACGTTACCATTGAGGTTATTTCTACATCTTTAAAATGAAAAGATTGCACTAGATCAGGGATTTTTAAGCTGGTTTGTAAATTTATTTGTTGATATTTTGAGAATGTGATCATCTGAATGACATATAATCAATTTCTTTGGAAATCCTGTATATTATTCCATGCATTTAAAAACATTATTCTGAGATTGGGTCCATAGGCTTCTCTAGACTGCCAAAGGGATCCATTACAGGGAGAAAAGATTAAGAACTCCGAATTAGATGACTTTTGAGATCTCTTACAGAAAGAATACAGAACTTGGAGTCAGAGGATTCCAGGCAGGGTTTTGCTGTAGCCAGATCATGGCAGTTTGGGAGAGTCAATTGTTAAATTTTCAGTGTGAACATTAAGGCCTCAGAAATCTGTAAACACTACAGCTCAGGACTTGATGCATGGCTTTGTTGATTGTTTAAACATGAGAAAGTAATGGAGAAAATGTTAATGTAAATTAAACTTAAAAGTATATCTGTGTACATTTTTTTCTCAGAGAGCTGGTTGTTAAATACTTAGCAGCACAAGTTCAAGTTTTGGCTCCACCATTTACAACCTGCATCATTGTGGGCAAATCATTCCCCTCTTTGGTCGTCAGCTTCCAATTCTTTAAGACTAGGGAGCTGAGCTAACGATTCCTAAGAGCCTTTCTAGCTTTAAATCAAATGAGCATTGTGTGATTGTATAATAAAATAGGACCCTGAGATGCTGCCTAAAATGAAGATTATTTTGTTGCAAATAACTTCTACCAAATGAGTTACACGAACATAAGAACTCCTGCATCCTCCACCATAAACTGGGAGCAACCCTAGGGATGAATTAGATGTGAGAGTCTCTAAGAAGGGTTAAAGAGCTCTCCCCCCATCCTCCCCTCCCACCCCAGCATCATTACCTTTTACACAGAGACTTTTCCAAACCACCCTCCCTAAAGCCCAGAAAGGATTTCATTCAACTCTCAGCTGGTCTTGTCTTTTCCTTTTCATTCCCTTTACATCCCTGCCCCACCCACCAGCTGTTTGTTACCTTATCAAACTATAGAATCCCTTCCTTGCCTTCTTCTCCATCCTCCCCAAGCCCCTAGCACTGATGTCCAGTTTCTAGTCATTGCCTCCCTCTCCTCCACAAAGGCCCATGTTCCTGCTTCAAATGTCATGTCTGGCAGTGCACACGTGTCAGAAAATCATGTTTAAGCAAAGAGAGAGAGAAGGTTTCCTCTTTATGATAGTGTTGCATTCAAGCCGGTACGTGGCAGCGCCTGTGCCCGGTGAACACACTGACGTCGCTGATGGACTATTCTGCCTGAAGTTCCAAAATGAAGCAAATTCTCCTTTGCTAATTTAGTCACATACAACCATAAATCCCAGAAATATGTCTTATGTATATCTTGCATTACCTTTTGCAGACAAATACAAAAACATGGTCAACATTTGCAATAAAATTATCATAGAAATGCCATCTCAAATCTTATTTTCTTTTCCAATGTGCATTTCACAAATAACTTGTATTAAAATTATGTTTTACAGAGTAGAAATAGAAAACAAATACCCCTAGTAATTTAAATAGACATTTGCATAACATGACTAGAACACTTTAGAAAAACACATAGCACTGGAAAATGTGAGTTCAAAAACACTTAAATACAAGTGATTTTTAATAAGTCTAATGTGAAAAATGCCTTTTAGCTGTATTAATTAGTGAATTAAAATGTGTTGATCTTGGAGTATATTCTAGCTAACAGTTTTTGCCTTTTTTTTCCACTTGTTTGTTAGTTAACGATTGCCATTTGTAAAACAGGGTATTGGGTGTAGCCTTGGGAGCATGTTCACAGATATGTGTAGAATTATTGTGATGCTCACTCCAGTGGACAACTCCATATAGGGAACAGTGACCTAGGTGCCATGGATACCTGACTTTCTAATCCTGACTCTCTTGAAAGTGGAAGGAAATATGTTTGTCCATTTCAAAAGAGAGATAGCACTTTGATATATGGGGAGGTGGGTCAACTGCTTCCAGAATTTAAAGCTCTGGTTCTTAGAGATAAAGAAAGAGAAGCAAGGGGAGTGGGGAGAGTGGGGAGAGCCAGAAACTCACCCTCCTTTCACAGGTTCATCAGATTCTCTCCTCCCTTACAATGTTAAAAGTCTGAAAATACTAGAAGAATCAATGATTTCAACAGTGCAAGGGATTCCTGGTGTGGGAACTCTATCCACCAGAGCAAGTGGCAACCTACCTAACTTAGAAGATAAATCCTAGAGAGGTACTTGGAGATACATGGAGGTTAAGTGACTCGTCCAGAGTAAAACAGTTACTAAGCATCAGATTTGAACCCAAGTATTCCTGAACCCAAGGACAATGCTCTATTTGTTAGACCACAATTCTTCTTCTAAAATACCAGAGTTTCAATATTTTTTGTTGTTCTCTGAACTTTTTAAAGGAACTGGGTGCCATTTTATCAATGAGCCATTTGATTATAAGTTACAACTACTCTGATTATTGGTGTGGCTGCTCCTGTTCTTAATATTATTTTCTTTATCTCCATTTGAGGACAGACTTCTTGACATTGCCATTGTTAATGATCTCCAGTGATACCCTAGGTGCTATGGAAAGATATAATTAAAGCCCAAGCCACAGTAATGAGCCCTGTGTCACAAGACTAGCAAAAAAAAGCAAGAACTAACAGCAACTTGAAAAATCCTTTCTTTCATGTGGAATAACACAATTCCACTTAAGGATTCCAGTCTCCCTTCAGTGATTGCTCATCAAAAATAGGAAGATACATATTTATTTGGGCAATTTAGTTAGAATACCCTTCAGAGAGCCCACAGCAGAGATGCCTTCTTTGCTCAGCTTCGTAACTGTTAAAAATTTCATTCCAGGTCCCAGGGAAACAGTGCATTAAAATACATAACTAGCTCCAAATATCATCAACATTCCTTCACTCTCCTGCCCCTGTCTTTCTTTTCCCAAGAATTGATTTTTGTTGTTGTTGTCGTTGCAAAGGGAATCCATTTTCCCCAAATTTTTAAAATAAAGGTGGGGCCCATAGTGAGAAGAAGAGTAACACTGAGTCAATAGCTGTCATTTCATTCTTCACAAAAGACCACATTTGTCAACTCTAAGCCACAGTGGAATTGCTGGAACCAACTTTGCCAGTCCAATTAAAGTTACCTTGATATTAGAAGGGTGGGTAAAAATTTCTAGTACTATGGAATGACAGAGCTGGTGAGAACATTAGTAATCTGGTCCATCTACCAATAAGGAAACTGAGGTCCTATGAAGAAGCATAATGACTTGTCTGTGGTCGTAACTAGTTAATGGCAGAGCTAGGATTAGACCCTAGGTTTTTAGACTGGGATTTTCTCTACATCACCCTCTCTCCTGCCAGATTATGATTGTATGGGCCCAAACCTTTTCTGCCTCTGGTCTATTCACTTCTCATTCATTCTCAGTGGCTGAACCCAAATCCTAACCCAAATGAATAAGGAAAATGGTTCAAGTTTCAGAGTAGCTTTCTGAAACAGAAGGGAGAGAGAGGCCTAGTTTTCTATTTTTGGTTCAATAAATTTTTATCGATATCCATTGGTTTTGTACGACTTATATTTCCCAATGTTTTTCTCCCTCTCCCTTCTAAACAACTATTCCCCATAATAAAGGGGGAAAAACAGAAAAAGTAAGTTTAGTAAAACTAATCAACACATCAAAAAAGCCTGGCATTACTCGCAGTTATAGCATACAGGATGCCAACCATATTCACACTGGCACATAGTCTGAGTCCCCAGAGCAAGGCAGCTGGTCCAACTCTCCTCAGGGCTCTTAGACTTGCCCCCAAGGGGCTGCGGGATTCCTTTAATACTATCACCCCTGAGTCCCTATCCAATGCCTTCCTCCAGCATCAGCAGATCTGCTAGAACTCCTCCGGCATCGTTTCCATTTGTTGGCATCTCTGTCAATTTGTTTAGCGTGATATAAAACTTCAGGGTTGTTTTGATTTGCATTTTATTTTCACTGGTGATTTTGAGAGGCTTTGATTTTGTTAAACATTCTACTATAGGGGCAGCTAGGTGGCACAGTGAATAGAGCGCCGGCCCTGGAGTCAGAAGGACCTGAGTTCGGAGCCGGCCTCCGACACTTAATCCACACAAACAAACAACAAAAAAAAACCTAGCCGTGTAACCTTGGGCAAGTTACTTAACCCCAATTGCCCTAAAAGGGGTGGCTAGGTGGCGCAGTGAGTAAGAGCACCGGCCTCGGAGTTGGGATGACCCGAGATCAAATCCGGCCTCAGAAAATGAGCACCCACACATAAAATAATGACTAGCCGTGTAACCTTGAGTAAGTGACTTAACCCCAATTGCTTTTAAAAAAAAAACATTCTACTATTGATTATGATCAGAAATAGAAGTCTAGATGTGGCCACTTTCTTCTTACCTACACCAGCATCTTCTGCACCACACCTGGGCTGGTGCCTTTTGGACCTCCAACTCAGAAGTCCAAATCAGAGATCCCACTGCTAGGCAAATACTCCAAGGAAGACAATGGGGAAATTTATCCACTCCTCTTTGGAACATCTGCTCCAAAGTCTAGTCTTCTTAATAATACCTAAGTGAGGGATAGCTAGCCCATTTATTTAAATAGCCCCAGACCTCAGAGCATGATTTACCTTCACATTCTCTCCAGTCATCCACCTGGGCCAACTCACTATCTGTCTAGGAATATACCCCCTTTGCCTCCCTTTCCATCTCTTGCTCTGAAGACAATAATCAAATCAATAGTACCACTGCTCAACAAAGGCTATGCCAATTGACTGTCCCATAGCTCGCTGTCCCTGTGATTCCCCAGACTAAAACTACCTCTCTTCCCTGACTACCACTCCCCTCTGTGTGTTGCCTTCCCCTATTAGAATGTAAACTCCTTGAGGGCAAACACTATGAATCTTTTTGTATTTATATCCCCAGAACATAGCATTCCTGGCACAAAACACAGTGTTTAACAAATGCTTGTTAATTTATAAAATGAGTATCCCGTGACCAAATTATGGCACATAAATGTAATGGAATATTACTGAGCCATAAGTAAGGATGAGCATGATACAACATGGTAAGACATAACAACTAATGCAAAGTTAAAAATAAAGCAAGACATAGAAAAATATACATACAGTTTATGACAGCCATGTGAATGGGAAGAGAAGTAAAAAGCTCTCTAACTTCACCTCTTTGTGATGTTGATGACCTTTCATACTCCTAAAGAAGAAATGAGGAAATGCACCTCCCTCCCTCCTCTGCAGATGTAAGGAACTATGGGGGGTGAAATATTGCATATCACATGGGACTCAGAGGATGTACTGATGCTAATTAGTTTTGCTAAACCACTTTTTTCTTTCACAATTAAAAAAAATTTGTTATAAGATGGCTCTATAGGGAAGAAAAGGGAAAGGATATATTTAGAAATAAAAATCATATAAAAGTAAAATATATCAATATTTTTTTAAAAGACCAGCTTGAGCACTACCCAAATAGTTTCCCTGTGGGAAACTATTAGTCTAGTTGAAAAAGAGAGTGATATGAAGATAGTCTGGTATATAGAAAGCAACCCAGCTAAATTTCCTCCAAATTTCCCTTCAAAAAGACCTAAAATACTGCCTCAAATCAAATTTTGGAGCAGTAGAATCAACAAAAAATTGAGATGAGGGGTGGCTAGGTGGCATAATAAATAAAGCACCGGCCCTGGAGTCATGAGGACCTGAATTCAAATCCATCCTCAGACACTTAACCCATACTAGCTGTGTGACCTTGGGCAAGTCACTTAACCCCAAATACCCTGCCCTTCCCCCTCCAAAAAGCAAAAAGAAAAAAAAATTGAGGTGAGAAATTTTTCCAGCCTAAGACAACTTAGGAGGTTGGAGAAAGATTTGTGACACCAAGTTGGAGGCCTATAGAGAGCATGTGCATGCAGCAGCAGCACCAGCAGCCAACCTTGAACGAGTCAGTGGCAGCAGCTTCAGGAGATCTCAGCCCAGATTCAGTAAGGGGATCAGAAAAATGGTCAAAAAGAGATTTATAGGGGACCCTTTGTGGGCACCAGATACAGCTGGCACTGACTCTATTGCTCACAAACAGTTCTAGGATGCAGTTCCAGGGTGGAGAGGACCATTAGCATTTGCAGATGATGGGAAGCAGAACCCTTCCTGAGTAAAACCCGAGCACAGACCAGGAGAACAGTGACCATTTCTCTCCCGGAATCACATCACTTTGGAAGCACCAAAACTTGCACACCCCCAAAACTGGCTCTGAAAATAGCATCATGAAAAAGCCTTAAGGTTGGCATGGTGCCTCCTCACCCCCAGGTGAGCAGAGTCCAACTGTAACATGAAGTTCAAAGTTAAGAAATAGGCTTGAAAAATAAATAATCAACAAAGAAAGAATGTGACCATAAAAAGCTACTACGGTGGCAGGGAAGACCAAGACACAAACTTACAAGATGACAACAACATGAAAACATCTATAACCAGTCTCAAAGAAAAATGCTAATTGGACAAAAGTCCAACAGAAATTCCATGAAGAGTTAAAGAAAGATATAAACATGGGAAAGGAAAAATTGGGAAAAGAAATAAGAGTAATGCAAGAAAATTATGAAAATAGAATTAGCGTGGTAAAAGAGGCACAAAAAATACTAAAGAAAATAACACCTTAAAAACAAAACTGGTCAAATGGAAAAAGAGGTACAAAATCTCACTGAAGAAAATAATTCCTTAAAAATTAGAATTGAGCAAGTAGAAGCTAATGACTCCATGAAACATCAAGAAACAATAAAACAAAATCAAGAGAATGAAAAAATAGAAGAAAATGCAATTATCTCATTGGAAAATAGATTGAGGAGAGATAATTTAAGAATTATTGAAGTACCCAAAAACCATGATCAAAATAGCATATTTCAAAAAAAATAGCAAGAAACTGCCCTAATTCTATAGGGTAAAGTAAAAATTTAAAGAATCTACTGATCACTTCCTGAAAGAGATCCCCAAATGAAAACTCTCAAGAATATTATAATCAAATTCCTGAGCTCCCAGGTCAAGGGGAAACTATTGCAAGCAGTCAGAAAGAAACAATTCAAACATTTTGGAGCCACAGTCAGGATCACAAAAGATTTAGTAGCTTCCATGCTAAAAAAAAAAAAAACAAAAAACAGAGGATTTAGAATATGGTTAGCAGTTTCCATGCTAGAGAAACAAGAGAATTTAGAACTCAAAATTTTTCTTTCAAACTTTTTTTTAATTGCTTTTTTTTTTTGGAGGGGGCAAGGTAGGGCAATTGGGGTTAAGTGACTTGCTCAAGGTCACATGGCTAGTTTTTTGTGTTAAGTGCCTGAGGTCACATTTGAACTCAGATCCCTCTGATTCCTGAGCTGGTAATCTATTCACTGTGCCACCTAGACGCCCCTGGAACTCAAAATTTTAAAACAAAAGAATGTTAAAAATAAATAAATACCTTTTTAAAAGAGAAAGAGAGGTATCATGATAAGAGTACTGGACATGGAGTTGAGACCTGAGTCTGAGTTCCAGATTTTCCACTAACACCCAAGTGAATTTGAACTTTTCACTCCACCTAGTTTCTAGGGCAGGGATAATACCTAACTCACAGTGTGACTTCATGAAAAGCACTTTGTAAACTATAAAGTCATCTACAAAAATGTTAGTTCTTCTATTTACCTCCTGCATGACCTTGGAGAGGCCACTTAAAACTCTCTGGGCCTCAGTTTCCTTATCTGTGTAACAGCCCCTAGCAAAGAGTTGGCTGGGTACAAAACCCTATGGGATTTGTAGTTTTCCCCAGTTTGGGAAGAGAGGAGACTATTGGGAGATTAGCCCTCAAAGGGGGTGGGAGGCAGCTACTACCTCAAGAGTTAGAGAGGGGTTTGTCTCTGGAGGAAAACAAGAAGAAAGGAGAGGTGGCAGTCATTCCACGGCAGCAACAGCACTGGGGCAGCCTGGGGTAGCCTGGGGCTAGCAATATCTACAATTTCTTCTAAGACTATGAGAAAATACTTCTATCTTTTTCTGTCTGTCCACTTGGAGAACCTGGGGGAGGAGGATGTTGCAATGTGATTGCATGTGTTTTACTATGGATGTCTGCCCCAGAAACAAGAGAGAAACAAGCTCACTCAAGAGGAACAAAAGAAATGGGCCTTCCCCTGCCCTAGGCTTACTTCCATTTGTGTCTTTCTTAATTTTATTCTATTAAACAATAATATTCTTGATTCAATATTGTTTCTCATAAATATCTTCAGTTGACCCTGTCCTTAAGTTTTCTGGAGTCCCTTTGTTTGCACTAAGAGGGCATAATGGGAGACATGAAGAAGAGAGGAATCTTTCCTCATGCAGGACTGGGAGCTCCATCCTCAGCTCATTGCTAGAGAGTTCTACTCTTAGCTGGAATCATCAGCATAAGTCGTTTCATAAACTCCCTTCTAAGTGCAGAATTACTGTGAATCTGGGCCCTATTCTACAAATCTACCTCATAGACATGAGTCCAGTTTACATCTGCAAAATTAATAGGTTGCAATAGACGACCTCTAGGGCCCACTCCATATCTTTCTCTTATTGCCTATTCAACATTTCAGCCTCTCTCTCTCTCTCTCTCTCTCTCTCTCTCTCTCTCCATATATATATATTATATATATATATATGAATATATATATGTGAATGTGAGTAGATAGAGGTAGATAGATAGATAGCTAGGTCCCAACAACACCTCAAATTTAACATGGCCAAAATAAAATGAGGTCTCTTCCCCACCCCAACCCTGAACCCACCCCTCTTCCAACTTTCCCCACATTTATAGAGGGCACAACCATCCTTCTATTAGCCTATATTTACAACATCAGAGTCATCTTTAGCATTTAACTCTCCCTTCCCCCAACTGGTTGCTAGGTTTTATCAATTCTACCTCTACATCTCTGAAATCTGTCAATCATCCAATCAATCAGCAAATATTTATTAAGCATCTACTTTGTGTCAGACATTGACTGGGTGCTTCTTTTTACTCTGTGACTACCACCTTTGTTTAAGCTTTCATCACCGCCCTCTTAGATTATTGCAATGGCTTCTCTCTTTTTTTTTTTTTTGGAAGGGGGAAAGCAAGATAACTGGAGTTAAGTGACTTGCCCAAGGTCACCAAGCCAGTAAGTGTGTCAAGTGTCTGAGGCCAGATTTGAACTCATGTCCTCCTGACTCGGCTGCTGTTCTATTCACTGCACCACCTAGCCACCCTTCTTAATTGGTCTCCCTGTTGTAAGTGTTTCCCCACTCTGGTCCATTCTCTACACAGCAGTCAAAGTAATTTTCCTAAAACACATGTCTCACTATGTCACTCCCCTATTCAATAAACTCCCTCTTACATCTAGGATCAAATATAAATGCTTCTGACATTTAAAATCCTTCACAACCTGACTCCAATCTACCTTTATGGCCTTACTAAACATTATTCTCCCCAACATACTCTGTGGTTGAACCAAATGGGCCCTTCTTGATGAGATTCCATCTCTCTTCTCTCTACCTTTGAACAGATTGTCCCCCACATCTGAAATGCACTTCTTCCCTACCTCTTCCTCCCAGAATCCCCTGTTCCCTCCAAAGTACAGCTCAAGTGCCATCTTCTCTCTGAGGGCTTTCCTCATTCTTCCAGGTGCTCATGCCTTTCTCCCCACCACCCACCAAGGTCACCTTGTATTTGCTTTCATTTGTATATAACTGTTAACATTAATTCTGGCTCCCAAAAAATTGGCTTGTATTTTTTTCATATACATATGTATGTACTTGACATCTCTCCAGAAAGAATGTAAGCTCCTTGAGGGTAGAGGCTGTTTCTTGTTTGTCTTTGCATCTGCAGTACCTAGCACAGTGCCCAGCACATAAAAGATATTTAATAAATGTTTATTTAATTGATTGATTGACTACCAATGTCACAATGATTAGATGTCTCCCCAAATGCAGATCTGGTCCATAGGACATGGGACCCGACTAGGCAGCAACCAATTTGCTACAAAATTCAGTGATTCTCTTTCCCTGATGCTTCTTCTTCTCCCAACTCCCCGGCACAATTTAAACCTCTTTACATAAAAAGCCTCATAGATATTCTCTCTTGGCAAAACTAGATAATATTAGTTCACTCTGAGAGCCAATTTTAAAAAAATTTACTCAATTTTCCCTCAGTTCTTCAACAGCAAAAAAAAAAATACAACTTACAGTGGGGATAGGGACTAGAGCAATCAATCACCTGTTAGTGTTTCTGAAACAAATTCTAGCCATCACTCTGAAACCCATGAGGAAGAAGGTCTGGTATAAGATGTGGTTTGCTGCGATGACCATAGCTGTAGTGGTCATAGCAACTAAATTTTTGTAATGTTTTTGCTCCTGCACTTGCCAAGCTCCTGCCAATCTATACAAATCATACTTAAGGAATGATATTACTGGAATGATATTAGATTTAATACTAGACATTGCACTTACCAGCTGCATGGCCTTTTAATATGTACTTCCAAGGATAGTGGGATTTAAAGTGAAAGGGGGCTTTGAGATCCAAACCCCTCATTTTATAAAGGAGGAAACTGAGGCCCAGAGAGAGAAAGGGACCTTTCCAAGATTATGTAGGCAATATACATTAGAGATTTTCATCC
Organism: Gymnobelideus leadbeateri; assembly: GCA_011680675.1. Classification (NCBI taxonomy): domain Eukaryota; kingdom Metazoa; phylum Chordata; class Mammalia; order Diprotodontia; family Petauridae; genus Gymnobelideus; species Gymnobelideus leadbeateri. The sequence goes on along the minus strand of WOXC01000660.1, from coordinate 161,209 downwards.
GAGTCCTCTGACTCCAAATCCTTTCCTCTATATTAGGTTTCCCTCTTATCCCTCTGAGCTTCAGCTGTCTAAGCTGTAAAATGGGGTGAATAATACTCGTCCTGATTTTGTGATCATATGAGTGTGTGAGTGTGTGTGTGTGTGTGTGTGTTTGTTTTGCAGGGGATGGAAGTTTGTCAAGCAATTGTCGAGCAATTTGATTGCTTGATTTCTGCCCGCTTCATCCCAGTTAATGAAAAAACAGAAAGGGCAGGTAACCTAGGTGTTAATATCTTGAAAGGAAGCAAAAAGAAAGGTTTTTACATTGTTATCATCTTTACAAAATGTGAAGTTTTTCCTAGATATAATAATAATAGTTAGTATTTTCATAGTACCTATTATGAGCTAGGTACTAAGTTTGTTGTTGTTGAGTCCTTCATTCATATCTGGCTCTTTGACCCCATGGACACGCCAAGGCATACCAGACCCTTCTATCCTCCACTATCTCCCAAAGTCTGTTCAACCTCATATTCATTGCTTGCATGATACTATCTATCTGTCTCATCCTCTGCTATCTCTTTATCCTTTTTCCTACAATCTTTCCCATCATCAGGGTCTTTTCCAATTAGTTCTGTCTTTTTATGTGGCCAAAGTATTTAAGCTTCAGCTTTAGTATTTGTTCTTCCAATGAATGATCTGAATTAATTTATTTAAGTATTGACTGATTTGATCACCTTGTTGTCCAAGGGACTCTCAAAAGTCTTCTCCAGCACCACAGTTTAAAACTGTTGATTCTGCAGTGCTCAGGTTTCCTTACTTCCAAATCTCACAGTCATACCACTACAGGAAAAACCATAACTTTAACTATATGAACCTTTGTCAGCTAGGTGATGTTTCTGCTTTTTAGTGTGCTGTCCAGATTTGCCACAGCTTTCCTCCCAAGGAGCAAGCATCTTTTCATGTCATGGCTGCAGTCACCATCTGCAGTGATCTTTGAGCCCAAGAATGTAAAATCTGACACTGCTTCTATTTCTTCTCCCTCTATTTTCCAGGAAGTGATGAGGCCACTTGCCAATATCTCAGTTTTTTATGTTAAGGTTCAAGCCAGCTTTTACACTCTCCTCTCTCCTGCTCATCAAAAGGCTTTTTAATTCTTCTTTACTTTGTACCATCAGTGTGTTATTATCTGTATATCTAAGATTTTTATTTCTCCCAGCAACCTTCATTCCAGCTTTTGATTCATTCATTCTGGCATTTTGCATGATATACTATGCATATAGACAGGTAGGTGGTATAGTAGATAAAGTTCCAGCCCTTGAGTCAGAAGGATATGATTTTAAATCCAGCTCAGACACTTCCTAGCTGTGTGACCCTGGCTAAGTCACTTGAACCCTTTTTGTCTCAGGCCCTCATCTACAAAATGAACTAGAGAAGGAAATGCCAAACCACTCTAGTATCTTTGCCAAGAAAACCCCAAATGGGGTCATAGAGAGATGGACTTGACTGAACTCAACAACATTCTTATAACTTAAATAAATAAGGTGAAACTATATAGCTTTGACACACTCCTTTTCCAATCTTAAACCAATTAGTTGTTTTATGTTTGGTTCTATTTGTTGTTTCTTGGCCCATAAATAGGTTTCTCAGGAGACAAATAAGATGATTTGATAGTCCCATCTCTTTGAGGACTTGCCATATTTGTTGTGATCCACACAGTCAAAAGCTTTAGTGTAGTGAATGAAACAGGTGTAGAAGATTTTTTTTTCTGGAACTCCCTTGCTTTCTCCATAATCCAGAGAATGTTGGCAATTTGGTCTCTAGTTCCTCTGCCTCTTCATAAACCAGCCTACATTTCTAGTAATTCTTGGTTACACATTGCTGAAGCCTAGCTTGCAAAATGTTAAGCATAACCTTGCTGGTGTATGAAATGAGCACACTTGTTTAATAATCTGAACATTCTTTGGTATTACCCTTCTTTAGGATTGGGATATATAACTGATCGTTTCCAATCCAGTGGCCACTGTTGGATTTTCCAAATTTGCAGGCGTAATAAGTGTAACACTTTCAAAACAACATCTTTTAGGATTTTAAATAGCTCAGCAGGAATTGTATCATCTCCACTAACCTTATTGTTAGCAATTCTTCCTTAATTCCACTTGACTTCATTCTCCACGAGGTATGGCTCTAGCTCAGTAACCATATCATCGTGGTCATTAATGATGTTAAGATCATTATTGTATAATTCTTCTGTATATTCTTGCCATCTCTTCTCAATCTCTTTTACTTATGTTAATCGCTACCATTTTGTCTTTTATTGTGTCCATTTGTGTGTGAAACATTCCCTTGATATCTCTAATTTTCTTGAAGAGATCTCTTGTCTTTCCCTTTTTATTGTTTTCTTCTATTTTTTCTCATTGCTTATTTAAGAAAACCCTCCTATCTCTCCTTAATATTCTCTAGAATTCTACATTCAGTTGGGTATATCTTTCCCTTTTTTCTTTACCTTTCACTTTCCTTCTTTCCTCAGCTATTTGTAAAGCCTCACCAAACAGTATTTTGTTTCTTCCTCTTTTTTTTCCTTTGGAATGTTTTTTTGTTGCTGCCCCCTCTACATATTGCAAACTTCTGTCCATAGTTCTTCAGGTACTCTGCTTACCACATCTAACCCTTTAAATATATCCATTACCTCTACTTCATATTCATAATGGAAGTCATTTAAGTCATACCTATATAGTCTAATGGTTTTCCCCAACTTTCTTCAATTTAAATCAAAATTTTGCAATAAGAAACTCATGATCTGAGCCCCAGTCAGCTTCAGGTCTTGTTATAACTGACTGTATGGAGCTTCTCCACCTTTGACTGCAAAGTATAAAATCAGTCTGATTTTGATATTGGCCATCTGATGATGTCCATATATAGATTCACCTCTTCGGTCGTTGAAAAAGAGTGTTTGCTATGACCAGTGAGTTATCTTGACAATACTCTATTAGTTTCTGCCCTGCTTCATTTTGTATAACAACACAAAACTTGCCTGTTATTCCAATTATCTTTTGAATTCCTACTTTAGCATTCCAATCCTCTATGATGAATGTGACATCTTTTTTGATGTTATTTCTAGAAGATGTTGTGGGTCTTCAGAGAACTGAGCAACTTTGGCATGAATGGTTGGAGCATAAACTTGCATTACTGTGATGTAGGATAATTTGCTTTGGATTAGAATAGATATCATTCTGTCATGTTTGAAATTATACCCAATACTGCTTTTCTCACCCTTTTATTGACTATGAGGGCTATTCCATTTCTTCTGAGAAATTCTTGCCTACAGTAGTATAAGGAATGATCACCTGTATTAAATCCACCCATTCCCATCCATTTAAATCCACTGACACCAAAACTGTTCATGTTTAAGCTTTCCATCTCCTGTTTTAACACATTCAACTTGCATGAGTTCACAGATCTTACATCCCAGGTTCCTATTTAATATTGATCTTTATAGCATCAGACTTTCCTTTCATCACCATCCACAGCTGAGTTTCCTTTTGGCTTTGACCCAGTCACTTCATTCTTTCTGGAGCTACTTGTAGTTACCCTCTGCTCTTCCCCAGTAGTGAATTGGACACCTTCCAATCTGAGAGGATCATCTTCTGATGTCATATCTCATCATTTTAATGCCGTCCATGGGGTTTTTCTTGGCAAAGATACTGTAGTGATTTACCATTTCCTTCCCCAGGGTATCACCTTTTGTCAACTCTCAACTATGACCTGTCCATCTTGTGTAACCCTACGTGGCATAGCTCACAGTTTCACTGAGCTACTGTGCTAAATGCTTTACAAAAATTATCTCAGGGTGCCTAGGTGGTGCAGTGAATAGAGCACTGACCCTGGAGTCAGGAGGACCTAAGTTCAAATTCGGCCTCAGACACTTAACACTTACTAGCCGCGTGACCTTGGGCAAGTCACTTAACCCCAATTGCCCTGCCTTCCTCCCTCCAAAAAGCAAAAAAGAAAATAAAAACAAAAATTATCTCATTTTATCCTTATAGCAAACCTGGAAGGTAGATGCTATTATTATATCCACTTTCAGGAATTGAACCAAAAAGAGTTTAAATGGCCTGCTAAAGGTCATACAACCAGGAGGTATAGGAAACAGGATTTGAATTCAGGCCTTTGAGACTCCAGGCCCAGGACTCTATCCATTGAACCACCTGATCATCTTGCCTGGGTAGCCTTTTAAAATCTAGCTTACCAGCCTGAAAACATGAGACAAGAAACGGCTCCAAAAAGTGTGACTTCTGGGAATCTAGAGAAGAGCCAGCTAAGGAAAAAGAACCCAGTTCTTGAAGGGACATTACTCTTTGCCTTTCTCTTTGTGCCTTTATCAGAGGACAGTAGGAAGAAAGGGATTTCTCTCTTTCCCTCTCCCCACCCTTGACCATGGTGTTTTGGATTGGAACCACTTGCCCAGTGGAAGCCAAGGAAGAGTCAAAAAGTATTTTATAAGGAAGTCAAATGGAGGGAGTCAGTGGAGGTGGCCCCAAGAAGTGTAAACTCTGGCATCAGAGTAGAGAAGCAGCTATGGATTCAAAAGAGAATTATCCCTGGCAGTGGAACTGTGGGGAACAGTAGTCCTACCAAGCACAGTAGAGTGATCCATCCAGCAGAGAAAAAGTTCCCCAAGGGGAAGCAGAATGAAGGCATCACAAGAAGAGAAAGGACATTGAGTTCATGCAGTGCCAGAGACATGAGTTGCTATGGAGACATATGTTCCCTACATGTGTGCCTCACTACCAATATATTTTAAGTGAATGCCTACTATTTCCACTGAAACTGTAATAGTTGTAAAAGAGTCTACCCCAGGTTTATGGGGTGAATTTTGTTGTTATTATTCTTAACAAAGAAATTTTAGTAAATGTCTTTGCTTTTTGGCTAATTGTGTCTACTGACTGACTAGTTAAGATAAGTGCACTCATGGGGGCTTTCAAGCTATTTAAGAATACAGAACCATAGAGTGTCTTGAACTCTAGGTAGTAGTTGCCCCCTGGGTACCCAAATTACAACCTATGAATACCAAGTTGGGAGAGTAGCCCCAGAGAAAATATTATAGGAGCAAGTAAAATCAGTAAATCAAATAATTTTAAGTCAGACATAAGCTTAGCAACCACCTAGTTCAATAATGTATGAGGAAGTATTTATAAATTCTAAAGTGCTATGCACAGATAAGAGATAGCTATTATTGTGATTCCTGATGTTCCTAAATGATTTTTGTTACAATCATGTACCAGGAGACTATCTTTACTCTTGCACCATTCTTATCGCTATGAGGTAAAAAAGACAGAACAATGCATTAAGAGTAAAATAGCTTTGTCATAAAGAGTTATAGAGTTGGTAGAAATGAAAGCAGACAACAGATCATAGGTTGAATCAATCAATCAACAAATAGCTACTATATGCCAAATATACTGCTGGGCTGTCTGGATACAAACACAAAAATGAAATAATCCCTGCCTTCAGGGAGCTTATATTCCAATATGTACACATGTAAATAAATGGAATATATACATATATATGTATGTGTATATGTATATACATACATATATATGCATATATATACACAAATACATACAGTAAATACAAATTAATTTGGGGGTAAAGCACTATCAACTGGGGGTGACGAGGAAAAACCTGATAGAAAGTGCCTGTCAAACTGAATTTTGAAGGAAGCTAGGAATTCTTAGAGGCAGAGGTGAGAAGAAAGTATATTACAGATGTAGGGGAGAGGCTGCCTAAAGGCTTGCATATAGGACATGGAATGTTGTATGTAAGGTTTGGCAAGAGGGTTGGTTGAACTGGAACATAGAGTCTATGATATATCTTAGATTTGGATCTAGAAGGGTCCTTAGAGGTCTTCTAATATAACACCCTTATTTTTCAAATGAAGAGACTGAGGCCCAGATAGGCCCAGATAGGCATCCATGCAAAAAATAAAAAATAAAAATGGCATAGCCAGAATACAAACCCAAGGCCTCTGACTCTCCATCCAGTACTCTTCCTATAACTGCCGTAATGTCAAAGATCTAGAATCACGAGAACAAGGTCTATCTGGTCCTTATACAAAGTTCTGTCCCAACGCTTCCAGAAACTTCTTATGTACTTTCTGTTGGACAGGAGCCAATCCCAAAGCATGGGCATCCCTAAACCCACAAAGTATAACAGCTAAGTGGTTATCTTTGGTTATAATGGGAATGAAGATAGCTTAAGCTAATGCTAAAAACAATGCCCTCGGTGCCTGAAGGGGATCAAGAAGGTTTCTAAAAATGTATGATTTGTTCCTAGGGAATAAGTATTAGATGAGCAGAATAGTGAAATATCTTCTTCTCCTCTTTTCACCCACCACATCCCGCCCCCCCAGTCAAGGCTAGGGATTCACCATTTTAAAATTTCCTCATCAGGGAGGGGAGTGGGATCTAGAACAATTGTCTCCTGAATCTTGGTCTAGGACTCCTTCCACTAGATGGAGCAAACTGCTTTGGCAAATCTGCTCCTTGGAGACATTCGGAGATGGAGGTGTTTGTGTATGTTGGGGGGCTGTGGGAGCCAGAGGGAGGAGGGTACAGTCCTCAAAGGGGAGAAAGGTAAAGAACTTAGGACAGCTGCAGAAAGCTAGCCATCAAATGGTCCCAAGTCATGAGTTCCTTCCAGTTTTAAAAAGTCAGTTTGGATCTGATCAACTCCACCAAAATATCTTGACTAGAAAAAAAAAATCTAGGCAGGGGCTAATCATTTTATATTAATGATGTCTAGAAATACTCAGAGACTGCAAGATATACTCACCAGCCTGAATCAGCCTGTGTTTAAATAAGAAAAATCTCCCAAACAGACATTTCTCAAAATACCTTTGCATCCATTGCCTCATTTGCCCTTCACAAAAGCCCTGCCAGGTAAGCACAGAGGGGATTCTGAAGAACTATTTCATTCCTTTACTCACACTGTTGTGCCATATGTAATGCCTCCCCCAATCTCTCTGCCTATTCAAATCTTACCTATTCTTCAGGATCCATCTCCATTGTGCCTTCCCTGGTTGCTCACTACACATTCCTCTGCTTTGTACACTCAAGAGTCCGGCCAAACTGACCTACTTGCCGCCCCTTACATATGACATTATAACCCCCATCTCTATCCCTTTGTGCAGGCTCTCTGCCATGCATGGGATGCACTCCTTCCTCACCTCCACTTCTAAGAATCCCAAGCTTTTTGCAAGGTTAAGTTCAAATAGCACGTCCTACACAAGGGGCCTTCCCTGATGTTTTCAGTTGTCCCAAATACTTAGCATTTACTTTGTATGTTTTGCTTTTACTTATCTGGGTGTACATTGTACCCCACCAATAGAATGTAAGCTCCTTGAGGACAGGGCCTGTATTGTTCTTGTCTTTGTATTTCCAAATTCTAGTACTATGTCTGGTGCTTAATAAATTCTTCTTAACTGAATTATTTACTCTCTCTTCCACCACTTAGTTGAACAAATGAATGAAAAGCATTTATGTATTTATTATCTACTAAATACTGGAGATACAAATATAGAAGTGAGATGTTCCTGACTTCAAGAGGTTTACATTCTAATAGGAGAGAACAACACATATTGGGAAGTGATGAAAGGAGGGGGTATTTAGGGAAGTCACAAAGATGGTGAGTGAGGCCATGAGGGAGTCAACTGGCTCTCCAGAAGTAATGGTAGGACTGACATAATTGTAGTTTCCAAAGAAAGATGTTTAAAAGAGGTGAGGATGGAGGTAACAAGAAGATGGCTGAGACAAACAGCTAGATGAGATGTATGAAGCATGATTTGGTTGGTCTGGGACTTATCTGGCCTCATTGTATATTACCATCTATTGTTAGTTCCTTTCTGTATTTTTATATCTTCTCTCTTCCTTCAGCTAGACTGAGAACTCCTTCAGGACAGAGACTATTACATGTTCTTCTTTGGGTCCCTCATAAAGGAGACAAAAGTAAGATAAGGGTGCTTAGTTCATAGCAGGTGTTCAATAAATACTATTGATTGATTGATTGATTGATTGATTTTGCTTCAAAGAAAAACATTAAAGATACCCTTCAAAGAGAGAAAGAGAGATGCAAAAACCCTCCCTTTCTCAATTAATGAACAGGAAATTATTGAGTAGGCTTTACTCCTTATTGACTCATGAAGTGACACTTGGGTATTCCCTGTTTTCTGTATAGTTCCAGAGAGATGGTCCTGTAATAGATACAAGTTATTCAATAAGCATTTACTGAGCCCTCAGATTTCTCAGTGTAAAGGGCACTGAATTGATATTGGGGAATATGGGTTCAAATCCAGGGTCTGTTATCATCTGAATGACCTTGCTTAAGTCACTTAACTTTTCTTGAAATTAGTTATCTCCTCTGTAAGGAGAAGGGGCTACAATGAGTGAACACAAAGGATATTTACAATTCCAGTTATATAATTCTGTGAAATAAGTCCTTTTATATAAGGATCTGACGTCCTGTTGTGGTGTTACTTAAAATAATGAGGGTCACATGGGGCATAATACCTTGTTACCTAAACCAATATAACTACTTTCCTTCATAATGAGGAAAAGAATTGCTCCTCTAAAAAGATCATTCATTCATTTATTCATTCATTTATCCCTCTGGTTCTTCCTTTCTTTGCTGAGCTACAGGTAAATAAATTGACGAGATGCTCCCTAGGACTCTGGCAACTGAGCTTTTGCCGACACACTTGCTGTGACATCTCAGGAGATGATCCATCACTCACTGGAATGCGCCTTGTGTCCCATGAAGGACGAGAGGCAGCAGATAAATCTGAGAGAGTCCATATGGTGAGGAAAGAGCCGGTTCCCCCAGACTAAAGATTAACAGCAATTGTCAGAAAACTTACCGTGGGCCAATGTAAAGATAATTTCCAACTTACGGAAATCCTCAACCACTTCATCAGCTTTTGTCAGAGGGCAATAATCACATGCAAGGGCTAGATTTACTATTTGGAAAGGGGGTGCGGGAAGGTAGCACAAGAAACCACTCAGCCTACATTGGTGGGCTAACACTGCCCAGACTGTCTCTGACCCCAAAATGGCAGCAAGTCACTGCCCAGTGGGAAACAGGAAACTGAAATGGCAGCCCTGGTCAGCGTCAGGACCAAGAGGGAAATCACTTTGGAACCTAAACCACATACCCTGAAAAACACACACACACACACACACACACACACACACACACACACACACATACATACACACACACATACATATATGCACCCATTCAATCATATGCACACATGCTCAGAGAGAGCTCTCACCTCATCTCAGCAATAAGCAAAAAGATCTTTGAACACAAAGAAGAAATTATGATAGTGCAGTTATTTATTTTTTAGCTAGAGAATCTTTCCTTCAAACTCTATTTTTTTCTGAGACTTTTTTTTCAATTTTGACTTCCTTTCTTAGCTTCCTTCCTCTTCTCCCATTCTCTTCATTCTCTTTGTATATATACTTCCACTCCATTTTGCCCTCACATCTCTCTAGAGCTTTTTAAGATTCATTCAGCCAGTCTCTCTCTCTCTCTCTCTCTCTCTCTCTCTCTCTCTCTCTCTCTCTCTCTCTCTCCCTTCTCATAATTTTCTTTCTCTCTTCCCTCCTCATAAGAATGATTGGACCCCTCCTCAGTCCCCATGACACTCACTCCCTCCCTGTCCCCCAGGTTTCTCCCAAGTAGGATTTAGCCCAATGGACTCTAATGGGCCTAGGTAAGCAAGTCAGTGCTTCAACATTGCACAAACAGGAGGTCCTGCTTCCAGGTTGGGCTACAGACATATCTACATATAGTTTATGCTACTGCTGTCTTGTGCACTGTGGGGGAGGGGGGAATAACAGTATTTATATGGTGAGTCTTATTCATCCAGCTACCGAATGCTACTGAAAGAAAGCTATAGGGAAAAGAAAAGAGTAAGTATTTATTAAGCACCCACAATGTACCAGGCTATGTACTGTGCTAAGGGCTTTACAAATATATTTCATTTGAGCCTCACAACAACCCTGGGAGGGAGGTCCTATTATTATTCCATTTTATAGTTGAGGAAACTCAATCAGGCAGAGGTTAAGTGACTGGTCCAGAGTCACATAGCTGATAAGTGTCTGAGGCTGAATTTGAACTCAGATCTTCCTGACTCCAGACCTAGCACTTTATTCACTGAACTATGTAGTCCCCTCTAAGCTATTCCCTACCTAAGGAGAAAATCTTGAGGATGCCAGCAAAAGGACTCCCAGGGGTTGTGAATTACTTTCTATTACATGTGCTTTCCTCTTGAGTCCATTTCCCCCTAGATTCTGTATTTTGGTGGAAGAATACATCACAGACTTCTAGAGGGATGTTTTTGCCTACTGTTCTTACCATATAACCTTAACAAAATGCTTCCTTTCTTAAGTCTGACTAAGTCTGGCTAACTAATTGATATCAACTGTTGATCATAAGGAGAGCATGCTGGTATAAATTCATGAGCTACAGTACTATGAACACTACCTCCAGCCCCTCAAGACCCTTTAGAACCCTGAGGGGAGAAGTCAAAGGCTTTGGGGTTTATCGTCCAATTGAAAGTACTCTTTCCAAACTTAGCAATGATTTTTTTTGTAAGTAGTACTTTTTTTCCAATTACATGTAAAGATAGTTTTCAACATTCATTTTTATAAGATTTAAGATTCCAAATTTTTCTCCTTCCTTTCCTTCTTTCCACCCCTTCCCAGGATGGCAAGCAATCTGATATAGGTTATACACATTCAATCATGGAAGCATATTTCCATGTTAGTAATGTTGTGAAAGGAGAAACAGAATAAAAGGGGAAAGCCACAAAAAAGAAAACAATAACAACAAAAGAAAATAGCATGCTTCAATCTGTGCTAAGACTCCATAGCTCTTTCTCTGGATGTGGAGAGCATTTTCCATCATTCATGTTTTAGAATTGTCTTAGATCATTGTATTGCTGAGAACAGCTAAGTCAATAATAGTTGATCATCACAGAGTATTCCTGTTACTGTGTACAATACTTTTCTGGTTCTGCTCAATTCACTCAGCATCAGTTCATATAAGTCTTTCCAAGCTTTTCTGAAATCTGACTGCTCCTCATTGCTTATAGAACAATAGTATTCCATTACATTCATATACCACCAACTTGTTCTTCCAATCCCCATTTGATGGGCATCCCCTCAGTTTCCAATTCTTTGCTATCACAAAAAAAGCTGCTATAAATATTTTTATACATGTAGGTCCTTTTCCCTTTCAATCACCTCTTAATTGCCAAATATAATGTGCATGTGTTTTTCCCAATCTTAATCTTTCTGAACTTATCTAGTACATATGACAATACTGACAGTCTTCTCTGGGACACTGTCTCCTCTCTGGACTTTCAGGACACTGTTCTCTCCTGGTTCACCTTGTGTTTTTGTTTGTTTGTTTGTTTGTTGTTGTTTTTGTCTAATCCTTCCTTCTCAGGCTCCTCTTCTGGCTCATCATACATACCATGCCCCCTAACACAAGGTTTTGCCTTGGCTCTTGATCCTCTTCTCTCGCTACACTCTCTCTCTCTCTCTCTCTCTCTCTCTCTCTCTCTCTCTCTCTCTCTCTCTCTCATCTCATCATTATCCATAGGTTTAATTATCATCTCTATATAGCTGACTCACATATATCCAGTTCCTTTCTCTCCTCTAAGCTTCAGTCCCAAATCACCATTTGCCTATTAAATATTTCAAACAGGAATTTCCTGGAGACATCTTAAACTTAACATGTTTAAAACTGAAGTCACTACCTTTCCCTCTAAACCCTCCCCTCTCCCAATCCAAACTTTCCCATTTTCATCAGAAACAAGTTCCTAATTTCCCAAGTTCCTAATCTCAGCATTATCCTGGTCTCCTCACCCTCATGATACAGAGCAATCTGCTACCAAATATTATGTCTTCTACCTTTCCAACAACTCTTGCCTCAGACCCCTTCTCTCAGACCTACTATCTTAGTCCAGGCCCTGTCACCTCATCTAGATTCCTATATTAGTTTCCTAATTATTCTCCCTGCCTTAAGTCTCCCTGCCAACTCCAGTCCGTTACCCACCCTGCTGCAAATGTGGTTTTCCTTAAGTGTAGATCAGAATATAGCATTGCCCTACTGGTGGTTCCCTATTGCCCCGGGATAAAATATAAATTCCTCAGTTTAGTCACAAGCTGACCATAAACTTTCTTTCTGGCCTTCTTGTACATTAAGCTCCTCTTATGCTCCATGATTCAGCCAAACTGGCCTTCTATCTATCTGCCCCTCACACATGGCACTCCATTTTCTGTCTCAGTGCAATCCCCCATGTCCATAATGTATCCCCTCCTCACTTCAACCTCATAGAATCCCTGACTTCCTTTAAGACAAAACTCAACCACCCTCCTTCTTCATGAAACCCCCTAAACCCCCTCCCCCAGCTATTGGTACCCTCCGTAATGCCTTGGGATTTAGCTTCCTTGTATTTATGTATGCACTTGTCTTTCCCATTAGAAAGCAAGCTCCTTGGAAGAAGGTTATATCTCCAGTGACTAACACATAATAGGTACTTTAAAAATGCTTATTGATGGATTGGTGGATATAAGACAGGGATTGCAAATTGCTTAAAGTCTTATTGAACAAACAGGAATGCCGAATTGAATGTGATCATGGGACCGCTCTTCCTCAGAGAGGGCTGTTTCCAAATAAGAAATTGGAATAGATGGCTCCTAAGATCCCATTCAGTGCTAACATTCTAGAGGTTCAAGATCATTAACATCCCTAACTTAAGGAGTATTAAGTAATATTGCAAACACACAGAATGTCTCTGAAGGTGGGAACAGGCAAGAGAGTATATATGGCTCAGCATAAATTCATTTCTCCTACTGAAGGAAAAACTCAGAGTGCTTGTCTGACTGATGTATAAGTCCCAGTTGATGACGTAAAATTGGGAGGGAGAGCTAATATTGGATAATAGTATCAATATCCAAAAAAAGCCTCAAGTCAGAACATTAGGCACAATCTAAAATTAAATGTAATATGGACAAATGTCCACATATAAGACTTTTCTTATTCTCAGGTCCAAAGGACCCAAGAGGAGAGAAGGGGATATATTCAAGAGATATTGCAAAAGGAGAGGAATTTTCTTATGCTTGGATCTAAAAAATCAACTTTACAAATACAAGATAGCAAGTAAGCAATTTATCTAAAAAAGTATCTGGGGGAAGGGGCAGTGTCTAGTGGTCTCCAACCTCAAAATGTATCAACAGTGTGATACAGAAGTCAAAAAAATTCTTTGACTGTATTAAAAGAATACAGTGTCCAGGATTAGGATTGTGATAGTCAAAGAACTTTTATTAAGCCCCTACTATGTGCCAGGTGCTGGGAATACAAAAAGACAGAAAAAACCCCTAGTTCTTGCCCCTAAGGGGTTCATAATCTAATGAGGAAGATGAGAAGCTGATGAATATGTGCAAACAAGTTACACAGAAGATAAACGGGAAATCATAAATATAGTAAAGGCACTAGAAGTAAGAGGGGTTGGGGAAGCCTTCCCCATAAAGGTTGGGTTTTCCTCTGAGACTTAAAAAATTACAGGGAAGTCAGCAGGCGAAACTGAGGAGGGAGAACATTCCAGGCATGGGGAACAAACCAGACAAATTCCTGGAGACAAGAGACAAGTCTTGGTCGTGGAACATACAGGTGGTCAGTGTCACTGGATGGAAGAGTACATGGAAGAGAATAAGTGTAAGAGAACCAGAAAGGTAGGAGAGGGCCAGGTTATGAAGGGTTTTGACTGTCAAACAGAGGATTTTGTATTTGATCCTGGAGGCAATAGGGAGCCACTGAAATTTGAGGAGAGGGCATGATAACATTAGATCTCTGTTTTAGGGAAAGTGTCTTGATAGCTGAGTGGAGAATGGATTGGAGTCCCCAGCAGGCTACTGCAGTAGTCCAGACTTGAGGGCCAGCACTAGAGTGGTGGCCATGACCAAAAAGAGAAGAGGGAGAATTTGAGAGACATTACAAACATGAAATCAATAGGACAAGCATGGCAACAGCTTGGATATGTGGGGTGAGAGATAGTGAGGAGTCCAGGATGTTGTGAGCTTGTCTTCAGCCTGCCAGATCCATACTGTAGCACTGCAATAGGGATGAGTGCTAACTGGCAGCTTTGCCAAATACGACCCAGTCCAGGTGACAGATCCAGGGAGTATTGAAAAAAGGACCTCCACATGGCAGTGGTGTTCACCTCAGGGATGCTCTGGGAGTTCTACTGAGAAAAGAGCAAGTTCAGAAGCCAGCAGTGGCAGCAGCAACGTTCATACCTCAGGCTCAAAGCAGGGTTTCACATCTAGCATGTAGCTCAGCCTACAAAGAAGCAATGGGCAGCCAGGTGGCACAGTGGACAGAGCACCAGGCCTGGAGACAGGAAGACTTCTTCCTGAGTTCAAATCTGGCCTCAGACATTTACTAGCCGTGTGACTCTGATTAGTCACTTCACCCTGTTTACCTCAGTTTCCTCATTTGTCAAATGAGCTGAAGAAGGAAATGGCAAACTATTCTAGTGTCTTTGCCAAGAAAAGTCCAAACAGGGTCATTAACAGTCAGACATAATTGAAAAAGTGACAGAACAATAAAAAGGCAACAAAGGCAGGAAATCGAGACCAAAGTGAAGCCTATAAGGCTGCTACTTTGACACAACAGAGCTTTGCAATTAGCTAGGGGTATAATACAGCAACAGTCAACTCATGCAGACCCAGGTCAAGAACTGGCAAAGCTCAGACCAGGGAGGCAGCAAACAGACTTTCCCTTGAATCAGACCCCTTTGGGAGAACTGAAAGCTGGCAAGTCCTCAGGCTGTGCCTGGAATTCTAGAAAAACACCACACTCAATGCCCCACCCCATCCCCTAACAAGCAGCGATGAAACCAGCTTAGATCTTCCCTCTAGAAGTATAACAGAGACTAGCCCTGACATCAAGTCCAAAGTCAAGAAGTAGGCTGGAAGAATGAGCAAACAAAAAAAAAAAAAGAACCCCACCATAATGAGCTAGTATTGTGACAGGGACGCTCAAAACACAAATGCAGCAGGGAATGACTCCAAAATATCTACAAGAAATGCCTCAGAGAAAAACATAGTTTGGGCACAAACTCAAGTAGAATTCCTGGAAGAGATGAAGCAAGAGCTTTTTTTAAAGATTTTTAAAAATTTTATAAATGGAATAAGAGTGCTTGAGGAAAAAATTAGAAAAGAAATGAGAGTCATTAAAGAAAAAAAATTGGAAAGAGAACTAACAGTTTGGCAAAAAAAAAATACAAAACCTTGCCAAATAACAAACTCCCTGGAAATCTGAATGGACCAAATAGAAACCAATGACTTCATAAAGCAACAAGAAATATTAAAACAAAGTAAAAAGGTTGAAAAACTGATAGAAAATGTGAGGTATCTCATAGCAAAATGAGCTAGAACTGACCTAGGAAATAGATAAAAATAAAAAAAATTGAGAACCACTGGGCAATCCGAACAACATGGCCAAAAAAGGAGTCTAGACATCCTATTTCAAGAAATCTTAAAACTGTTCAGATTGCTTAGAACAAGAAAATAAAATAGAAATAGAAAGAATGCATTCATCACCACCTGAAAGAAACCTCAATAAAAAATGACCAGGAACATCACAGTCAAGATCAAGGGCTTACAGGTCAAAGAAAAAAATACTGGAAGCAGCCAGAAAGAAGGTTTTCAAGTATCAAGGAGCCACAGTCAGAATACACATGATTTAGCAGCCACTAGGGCAAAGCAGTGGAAAATTTGGAATACAATATTCCAGAACACAAAGGCTATGAGCTTATAATCAAAAATAAGTGTTGTGCTAGTTGATAGACATCAGCCCAGCCTTGTCCTTTGCTGCCTTCCCTCAGGAGACACACAGCAGGAGATGGAAGGTGGAGCCAGAGGAAGGTCTGTCTCTTCTTATCTGAGGCTGTAAAACCAGCAGCATTTCATATAGGAAGTTGACTCCTGGCATAAGGAAATGTTGCTTTGAGGGGGATAGAAGTCACCTGGCCACGCCCCTTCCCTCCAGGAAGCAGGAGGGAGACAGGAGGCACAGGGGCCAGAGGAAGGTCTGGCTTCTGGACCCGGGACCCCAAGGAGCCTGAGAATAGCTCCCTCTGTTCTCTGCCCTGGACAGATCATATATGAAGAATTGTTTTAGTTCTGGGTTGATGATTAGTCCTTTTGTTGATAAATGGTAGAGTATCCAGTAGGATGGGCAGAGGATTAAAAAAAAAAAAAAGAGGTCATATCATGAAAATCTGAAGGAATTGAGAATGTTTCTTTCCCCTGGAGAAAAGAAGACATAGGGAAGATATCTGAAGTTCTGTCCCATGGAAGAGTGGCTCTGGTTGGCTCCAGAGGTCATAAATAGGAGCCATGGGCAAAAACTGCAAAGCTACGGGATAAAGGTTAAGAAAAAAATCTGTCCTATCAGTTAGGTTTATCCTAAAATAAAACAGATTAGCTTTGGGAGATAGTGAGTCTCCGGCTCACTCTACATCTCTAAACATCTCTAATCTGGTCCACCAGATGTGGTCACATACCATCACTGAATCTCTGTGACAGGGAAGTTGAGGCTGATTGAGTTTGGGGGTTCTGAAATGCAGTAGCTATGGAGCTGGCAGAAGGCCCAACTAAGTGTGGCACCAACAGGGCAAGCCCTCCAGGCGACTTAGAAGGGTCAAACCAACCCAGGGGGAAGAGAGTAGGTCACAGCTTCCATGCTGATTAGCACTGGAATTGGGTCCAAGAGTGGCCTCTGAATTTCCAGCTTTTGAGAGATAAGGGAGACTGAGTCTCTGAAAAAAAAGAATCAAGCAAAAACTGCAAAGGCCAACTGACCATTTGTCAGATAGTGTATAGAGTGAGAGGGTTCTTGTCCAGGTACAAGATGGTCTAGATGGGGTCTGAGGTCCCTTCCAATTCTGACATCCTATAATTCTGTGATATAGTTCACTCTCTTAGAGCCTTTGAGAAGTTTTGTGTCTCTGAAACCCAGTGCTCCATGGGGAGCCAAAACCTGCACTTCTCTGAGAAGCTTCTAAATGCATGTTCACATATCAAATTACCAGGCTCCCGGTGCCCAGCTCACTGAACTTTTAAAAATACTGGTCCTGAAGGATCTCCTCAAATACTACCCAAAGGCTGTCTACCCACACAAGGACTCTGCCAGTTCCTTCTCTGCCCTCAGGGCTATCCTTTAAAGCCTGATCCTTGCTACAAACAGTTCACCTCATACCAGGCTTTCACCCCAGGGCCAACTGGAAAGTGACATCTTAGAATAAGCCATCAAGGCCCAAATAACATAAAATAACAGTCTTTGCAGTGCACAATTAAAACAGCAGATCTCTGACCTCTTATCCACTCTAGCCCCCTCCCTTGGCCCCTCCAAGGAAAGAAAAGAATATTTTTTGTCATTGACACTTGGGACAAAGGGACCTGGGGCTCATCTAAAATTCTGCTTGACTTTAGGCAGGAATCCGAGGTGTCCTGATTACCCCCTTTGTCCTTATGAAACTGGATTAGAGGATCCTTAACAGATAATGCCTGGAGTTCTCTTTGCTTGTTGGACATAGAGCAATTATGAGAGAGGTCTTAAGAGATAAGTGAAACTGTGATGCTTCAGCCAACAGCTCAAAAGGTGGTTCCAATAAGGCTTTCAAAACAATACTCCGGCTCCTACCGAGGAATGATTTTGCTGGCTTTGGACTCTGAACTATGAGCCTCTCGGAGAAATCTTTTCATATCAGGATAAAACCTGGGTAGCTCTTAATCCTTTAATTCCACCGGTTGGCCAGGAGCTAGAATTGGATTTAGAACCTGAGGGAGGGAAAGAAAAGGGGAGAAAAACCACAAAGGAATTTTAAACTCTTCAAAGTTAGACCAGGCTTTTTTTCCCCTCTATAGGCACTTTGGCAGGACCCCTCAGGTAGTGTGGAGTGGGCTATGGTGGGGCCAGGCCGCCCACAGAGGGGAGACCCAACTATTGGCTAATGTAGGGAGACTCCCTGTCTCTTGTAGAAAGTCCCCAAGCAGACTAGACAGCCCCTAAGAGATTTAACATAGTGAATTCAGGAGGCAGAACTGATAGCTGTGTGGTGTGGTATAAGGGCTTTCAGGGAGCCCAATATGCCCCCAAATGTCCCCTCCAACCTGGCAAAACAGCCCCTGAAATTTTACCATTAGGAAGTCTTTCCTTTGTATTTCCATTGTTCTCTCTAGGATTCTCTTTTAAAAGATAAATCCCTTGAGAGAGTTTACCCATATATTTCCTAATACCTCCCAAGAAGTTTACAATGGCCTTCTTCTTAAGGGGAGTGACAGGGGAGGTCACAGAATGTTTTCTGAAGAAGGAGGAAGGACAAATATAGAAGAAACTGAGGAGAGACTAGAGAAGTAGGAGACCCAAATCTAAATAGACTTCATTGTCTTCTCCATTTTGCTAAACTCTCCAGGGCCACCCTGATAACAATCCAGAGAATGGTCACTGATACAGAATAGGGCAATTAGCTCCTCAAAAGGCCTTATGGGTAAGGAGGAAGGTTTGGGGAAATGAGCTGGCACCCCCATTAGAAAAAAAAACCAGAAAGGGCTGGGGCAATGTGGGGAGGGGGTCAAAAGAAGGGGCAACACCGCAGGCTTCTGATAGCTGTTCTTCAATAAGAGGCCATGAACTCTTCTGAACCACACATTAGAGGAGTTAAGGGAAAAGCATCTTCCTGAAAGCTCCATAATTAGCTCATGGAAGGCGATATAGAAGGCTACTCAGAAGGTCACTTACAAGGTCAGCTACCTCAGGGCTCTGTGCATCTCCTACTCTCTCTGTGAGGCACTCCCCACTCTCCCTCCTTGGCCCTCACTCTCTTAGAGCCTTTGAGAAGGGCTGAGGGGGAAATGCTATCAGAGACATAAGAGAAGAGGAATCATTCCTTTCACCTAAAGTCTATAGCCCTCTCCAAGTGGCTTTACCATCACCCTCTGACTCCTGACAATAAGTGAAGAAGTATTTTGACATGTATAAAATGTAAAATTTTGTATACATTGACATGTATAACACTTCATATGAAATGAAAAACTTCACAAATCTAAGGTTGCAATATTATCTCATTGCACACTGGAAGAGAAATTGGATCTTGTTATACCTATTTGTCAGATGAGGAAAAGTGAGGCTGTGAATTACTTAAGGCCATACAGCAATTTAGTGACAGAACCAGCACGAGAATTAGGGTCTCTTGACTCCTGGTCCGTTTACTTTTCTCTTATACTGAATTGGCTCTAAGATCCAAGTTAAGAGGGAATCATAGGCTCATAGACTTTTAGAGTTAAAGGAAATCTCAGAGGTTATCTGATTTAATCATCTCATTTTATAGAGGAAGAGACTGAGAGCCAGGAAATTCAGAAACCCAGACCTCTCCATGAGAAGGTAGATGGCACAGTGCATAAAGCACTGTGCTTGGAGTCAAGAAGACATGAGTTAAAAATCTATCTCAGACACTTACTAGATGTATGACCCTGGGCAAGTCACTTAACCTTTTTTGCCTCAGTTTTTTCCCTTGTAAAATGAGCTGGAGAAGGAAATAGCAAACCACTCCCATATCTTTGCCAAGAAAACTCAAAATGGAATAATGAAGAACTTGACTTGACAGAAACAACTGAAAAACAACAACAACTTGTCTACAACTAGAGAAATACTCGTCCCAATCAGAGTCCTTCTAGACCTCCCTACACACTCTGCCTACCCCCTTTGACATAGAGCCAAACTTTCACTTGCCTAAGGCTTTGTAGGGATGGGAAGTATAATGGCCTAGTGGACCAGCCACTGGATCAGGATGTCCAGAGTTCTAATCCTCATTCAGACGCTTATTACCTATGTGACCCTGGGCAAAGCATTCACCTCTTCTGCCTCAGACTCCTCAACTATAAAATGAATAATAGCAAATACCTCCCAGGGCTGTTGTTAGAATCAAATGAGATCATGTATAGAAAGCACTTTTTTAACCTGAGAGCTCTATAGGAGAGCTACAGAGACCCAGGATAGGAAAGAGTAATGAAATACACTAGGTATCATTTGGGATCTTAAGTTTAAAGCTAAAAGATCTTAGAGATCGTCTGGTCCAGTGGTGTGAAACTCAAGTAGAAAAGGGTCACTAAACCCTGGATAAGGATCCTGGTGGCTGCATATTAACTTAGAAAATCACCTACTGGCATAATCTAGGGTTTGATTTTTTCCTTTTTTTTTTGGAGGGGGGAAGGCAGGGCAATTGGGGTTAAGTGACTTGCCCAAGGTCACATGGCTAGTAAGTGTTAAGTGTCTGAGGTCACATTTGAACTCAGGTCCTCTTGATTTCAAGGTCTGTGCTCTATTCACTGCACTACTAGCCCCTATCTAGGGTTTTCTTGACAAAGATACTGGAGTGGTTTGCCATTTCCTTCTTTGGTGGATTAAGACAAGCAGAGGTTAAGTGACTTGCCCAGGGTCACATAGTAAGTGTCTGAGACTGGATTGGAATTCAGGTCTTTCAGACTCCAGGCCCAGCACTCTATCCACTGAGCCACCCTGATGCCTTCTCCTAACAATGAGAGCTATCCAAAAGTGGAATGGCATACCTCAGGAAGTTCTGCTTTCATCAAAAAAAAAAAAAAAGGATGAAAGTAATGGGAATGTTATAGAGAGGATTCCTATCTGAGGTCCTTTCTAACTCTCAGATTCAATGGCACAAATACAAGATCTGTAATTAGGCTGCACCCTCCTTGAGGGACAGGATTTTTCCCCTTTTTCTTTATATTCCCAACACTAACTTAGTGTCTCAGACATAGTAAATGCCTTAATATATACTTGTTGATGGACTGACTTCTAGGGAGCAGGGAAGAGGGATTCCAGATATGGAAATTTCCTCCACTGATGCAGATAGAAAATTATCTGTGATTTACTAAATGCATCCTAGGAAGTTGCTTTAAGGCACATTGAGATAGGCACCTTGCCCCACCCAGGTCACATAAGCTAGTGAGATGATATTTGAATCTAGGTTTTCCTGATTCTAACATCAGAGCTCTTTCCATTGCCAGCCCTTTCCTAGATCCAGCAGTGGTGATGATGATGATGATGATGGTGGTGGTGATGGTGATGGTGAAGGTGGTGACAGTAGCTGATATTTTTGTAGCTTTATAGTCACAAAACATAATCTATATTATTCCACTTGAACTCTCCTAACATCTTTGTAAAGCAGATAGTACAAGTAAGATGTGGACATTAAAGCTCATAGAGAAGAAAGTTGTGCAGATAGTAAATGATAGCAGCAGAGCTCTCTGCTCCCACATCCAGTTTTATTTTCCCCATTCCACCCAGCTTCTCCAAGTGGGCCTCACTGTGGGATATACAAAGACTAAGAATTCAGGCCCTGCCCTCATGGAGTTAATCTACCAATCTTCTCACTATGTCCATTCTTCAGTCTAGGGGTCAAGCCTGTTTCTAGAAAACCTAAAAGTAACAGCAAGATTCTGAATAGAAAAGTCGTTCCTTGCTTACTGCCTTCATTTTGTTTACTTAGCTGGGAGCTTGTTATGTTAATGGTATTTTAATCCACTTTTCAATTACACGTGGCTGATAATGCAATACTTTCGTCCAACAGCTTTTTCTTTTTCATTTCTGGGCTATTCCTCTCCATCATGGAATCAGCCTGACAATCACCTCCCAAGATTCATTCCAGAATCCTCCTGTCGGCCAGCTCAGGGCTGGGCCAGCATTACCTCAAAGACAGAAGAAAAACACATAGCCTTTAGGGGTCAGGTCAGAGCAGTCTCTGCTGGCAATGAGGTCACCACGAGCTAACTGCTGCCTGTTTTGTTGTTGTTATCTATAACAAAGCCTTAGGGGGATTTTCATTATTCATAGAAGTTAATAAATTATCAGAGCTGAAGGGACCGCAGAGATCATCATCACCTCTTCATTTAATAGAGAGAGAGAAAGACTGAAGCTTAGAGAGGAGCAATCTGCCTAAGCCTCCACAGATCAGTGGTGAGTCAGGACTGGAATCCAGGTCTCCTGCCCCTGATGTTAGGGATCTCCAATGGACCATGAAGCCTTTCAAAAGGAATTTACTAAGCCCCCATGGAGGAGCCAGTCTTGTGGCCACAAATGGAGAAAGCGCTGGGCTGGAAATCAAATCCAAATACTATGTTTTAGGTTTTTGTCATAAATAAGGAAACAATGTCTTATCCCCCAACACTGGATACAGTACTTGACATAGAGCAGGCACTCACTATTGGTTATTGTGGCAAATAGGAAACAATACTGCGTGTTCCCTTAACACCTAAAACAGGAGTACTTCAATCAAAGTAACATGCATTGTAGGTGTTCAATAACTCCCTTGAAGGCAAATTTCCAAAATAAGTCAATGGGTAAACAAAGGTTTACTAGACAACAAAATATCCATGGCATCACTTTCTGGAGTAGCAAAGAAGTGGAAACAGAGGGGGTGCCTATCAAAGCAGGGATGGCCATACAGACTGGGGTACATGAATGGCATGGAATACTATCTATCGTGCAGCAATAAAAAAAATATAAGGAACTCAAGAAAACAGAATTGTATGAACTAATACAAAGTGAAATGAACAAATGAAAAGATTACTGAAGAGAAAAAAAAAAGCCCTAAACCCTGAGTAATTGAAAAAACCAACAATGATCCTGAAGAATTGGTAAAGAAACATATCCTCATTCTCTGGTGGAGGGGGGAGGGGAGGGTCAAAGGGAGAAAGTTACATATAGTGCCAAAAGGGGTCACTATACCCATTGGTTTTGCTTAACTATTTGTTGTTGCTACATTTGGGGAGTTGGAGTATGTCCAGAAATAACAGAGATATACAGAGGGCATCAATTAAATTGGATGGATGGATGGATGGATGGATGGATGGATGGATGGATGGGTGAATGGATGCTGAACTTGTAGAATAGTCTCCCTCCTTAAGGGGCTCACAAACCAGTTAGCAAAACAGATTAACACACTTTCAGGTTCCAGCTCCCACCATCCACCCCTATTGGTGGTATGGCTTAAACATCTGAGCAGGTCTCTTCCCATCTCTGAACTGTTTTCAGAAAGCTGGACTCTTTCAAGCTACACCAAGCATCAAAGTAAAGCACTGTCTTATTGTTTCATTCCTCCTGTAGAGGAGCAATAATGACCTTAGCCCAGGGCATTTCTTGGGATTAATTACCAGAGGGGGTTAATGGCCCTTAGCTACACCTTGGGCCATCAACTCCCCACCAGCAAGCCATTAGTCACCAAGAAATTCCCTGCACCTCAATGGTTATTACTTAAGTGTAAGACATTTAAGTGCTAACAATAATGTCTAACAAGGAGGGAATTATCAAGAGAGCTACCTCAGGCCATACTCATTACTAGTTCAAATCCTTTGATAATTCCTGATGGGAAAATAGGGAAATGCTTGGCTTTTCCCTTCCTTTATCTTCTGAGGCTTTTGTTTGGTTTTGTCTTAAACACTCTTAGAATCATTTTCCCTCCTGAGTCATTGTTGTGTGTGAAGAGTGTTAGAGAATCTCCCAGTGGGTAGGGATCTCAGAGGCTGGCCAGTTCAGCTTCCCAATCGGCAAAAGACCCTCCCCTATAGCATCCCTGACAGGGGCTAATGTGGTTTTTACTTGTATACCTCCAGTGATCCAATGCTAATCAATAAGCATTTATTAAACACCTACTATATGCCTAATCCTGCATTTGGCACTGGGGATACAGAGATTTAAAACTAATGGGAAGCTATCTCATAGGAAGCATTGTTGAACAGTTCTGTGAGTCAGAGAGTCTCTACCTACGTGGAACTGTTCCATATTTGTTCCTCTAAGGCTCTGATACTGAGCTAAAAATATGAACGTTGGATGTTACCAATGCAAACAATGAATGAGCCAAGTAGAGATATTTGGGCTGCGTGGACACCAGACTGAAACAAGGCCTCAGGGCTCATGATGCCTGTCTGAGCATCTAGGAGAGTTGTCCAGTTAGTATAGACCAGGCATCTGGTGATCCCGGATCCAAGGTGAACAGAGGCAGAGAAGAGAGAACATGGAACCAGACATCAGAAGACTTGAATCCAATTCCAACTCCGCCACTTCTTAGTTCTGTGACCCTGAACAGTCACTATGGCTTCCAGGTCTTCATTTTCTCACCTGTAGAATGGTAATAATAATCCATGCCCTTGCAGGGAATAGCGGATAGGGCACTGGACTTGGCCTTCAATTCAAATACTGCCTCCAATGCTTACTAGTTATATGACTTTGGACAAGTCACTTAATGCTCTGTGCCTTGGTTTCCTCACCTGTAAAACAAGGGGGTAGGATTCCATGGCCTCTAAGGTCCCTTCTAACTCTCTCTGATCCCATGTTCATGTGAGGATCAAAGGGGCTGATGTACATGAAAGTGCCATATAACCTTCAAAGTATTATGGAAATTTGAAAGGGTTTTATTGAATATTGACATAATCTCTAGGAGCAACCAGCAATATCTGACAAAGGCATCCTTTACACAGTGGAGCCAAGATCCATGAAGGCCCCACTCACTGACTCTCTCGAGTAGTTTAGGAAGCATTCTGCTGCGCCTTGGCCTTCTCATCCCTAAGATTAGCCCAGTCTCCTCAATGTTTCTCATTCCTGCCTTTGCATGCTATCTGCCCTGTGCAGAATGTTCTCCTATCTCCCTTCCCACCTCACCTAGCCAAACCCATCCTCCAAGGCCAGTTCAAATTTTGCCATTTCTATAAAACCTTCCTC
Organism: Gymnobelideus leadbeateri; assembly: GCA_011680675.1. Lineage (NCBI taxonomy): Eukaryota > Metazoa > Chordata > Mammalia > Diprotodontia > Petauridae > Gymnobelideus > Gymnobelideus leadbeateri. Next base: position 136,360 of record WOXC01000660.1, on the reverse strand, counting down.
GATGATTTCAACTTGATAAAAAAAAATGGGTGTTAAGACATTGCGTTAGCCAAACTATGATTAATTGTAATGACCTATCTTGGTCTTAGAGGGCAGACAAATAAACATACATACTTTTGTCCTCTCGGGGGAGAGGTGGGAGATTATGGTTTGAAATATTGCATATAATATCAGATAAAGTTATTCCTTCTTAATTGTTTCTGTTATAAAACACTTTTCCATGGAGGGGGGTGTGGAGAAATAAAGATTTCATATCAGGAAATAACTGTGCTACAAAAACAAATTCAAACTCTCTGGTAGACACTGAGGAAGATACAAGTCAAGTCAATAAGAATTTATTGGATGCTATATCCTAGGCACCTCTCTGTGATTGAGATTCAAAAGAAAGACAAAAACAAAGTTTGCCCTCAAAGAACTTACATTCTACTAAGAGAATACATAAATAATTATGTGCGTCCAAGATATACAGAGAGTAAATTGGAGTAATTTCAGAGGGAAGACACTAACATTGAATGGGACTGGGAAAGGCTGCTTGCAAAAAGTGAGGTAAGGGGCAGCTAGGTGGTGCAGTGAAGTTAGGAGAATCTAAGTTCAAGTCTAGCCTCAGACACTTACTAGCTGTGTGACCTTGGCTAAGTCATTTGACCTGGATTACCTCTTTAAAAATAAAAAGTGAGGTTGAAGTAAGATTTAAATGAAGCCAGAAAGAAAGAATTATGAGGGCAGCTAGGTGGCGCAGTGAGTAGAGCGTCGGCCCTGGAGTCAGAAGGACCTGAGTTTGGATCCGACCTCAGACACTTAACGCACACACAAACAAAAACCTAGCCGTGTGACCTTGGGCAAGTTACTTAACCCCAATTGCCCTCCAAAAAAAAAGAATTATGAAACCATTCCCTGAATTCAAGGAATCTAGTAGGGGAGATGAGATAGATCCAGAAATTGGTATATACCAGCAAATACCTACAAGATGTACAAAGTTGCTACGAGGAATTATTCCAGAAGGAAGAACTCACTCCTAGCTGAGGGCACAGCAAAAGTTCCATGGGGGAACTGAAGAATAAGCAGGATTTCAAAAGGCTGAAAAAAACCCAGATTATAGTAAAGACATAGGATGAAGCCTTCTTTCTACATAACTCCTTGTACACTTATTTTCTGTACCGTGAAATCACCTCCATGCCATCCTCTGATTGCTGTTTGTATTTTATGTAGACTGTCTAATTCTCTCACTGTAGATGTCTTTGCTCCCTTCCTAGACTGAGTTCTTTCCCTTCCTTGCTAAGCTCAGAGTGTGCTGGTCTCCACAAAACATGCTGGACCCACTCCCAGTAACACAACCACAACCAGGACACTGGGCTCAGCAGTCAAGAGGCCAGCAGACCATATCAGATGAAAGGGTTAGAAATCCAAGGAAACCCACATGGCAATGGAGAATTCAGGCCAGAACCCCCAGTTAAGCAGGCGAAATAAAGGAAAGAGCCAGGGATTTATGGAATCACAAAAAAATGAATTTGTTGTTAAGTCATGTCTGACTATTCATGACCTCACTTGGCATTTTCTTGGCAAAGATACTGGAGTGATTTGCCATTTCCTTCTCCAGCTCATTTTACAGATGAGGAAACTGAGGCAAACCGGGTTAAGTGACTGGCCCAGGGTCACACAGCTAGTAAATATCTGAGGTCAAATTTGAACTCAGGTCTCCCTGACTTCAGATCCAGCTCTCTCTCCACCACAACCTCGCTGCCCACTCCTAACTGGTAGAGTGGAAAGAGCAATTTCTGGAATCAGAGGACATAGATTCAGACCACCTCTGATGCTCACTGCCTAGGTGACAATAGCCAAGTCATTAAAGCTTCCTGGGCCTGGTCTGTAAAGTAAGAAGAAGAGGGGCTAGCTTACCACTGGGGTCTCTTTTGTTCTAGAGCTATGTGACCTTGTGACAAGACCCTTACAGAATTACAGAATCTCAGAGTTAGGAGGGACCTCAGAGGGCCTGAATGGCAGTTCCTTCTGCAAAACCCCTGACCACAGGTCATCCCAGCTTGTTGCTATTGGTCAGTCGTGTCTGATTCTCCATGACCCCATCTGGGATTTTCTTGGCTATTTTGTTTTCTTGATATTGGAATGGCTTGCCATTTCCTTCTCCATATCATTTTACAGATAAGGAAACTGAGGCAAATAAAGTTAAGTGACTCGCCCAGGGTCCCACAGCTAGTAAGTATCTTAAGTCAGATTTGAACTCTAGAAAATGAGTCTCCTTGACTCTAGGCCTACCACTCTATCCAATGCACCACCTAGCTGTCCCGATGATGGGGAACTCCCTACTTCCAGAGGCCACAATCCTACTCTTGGATAGCTTTCATTGTTAGGAAGTGTTTCCTTCAAGCTAAAAGCTCTCAGGGCCTCAGTTTCCTCATCTGTAAAACAAGAGTATTGAACTAAATGCTCTCACGCCCTTTCTGGCTCTTATCTTAAAATCCTCAAAGACTCGAATACAGAGCAAAAGCAAAAGTCCTTCAAAGAGCTTCAATGGCCCCATGGGGCCAGCCCAAGATTCTGCTGTGTAGACAAGAGAGCAGAGGGTTAAATGGCAGCTGTGAATCCCAGAGGTCGTTATCTTAGGATGAAGTAGAATCAGATTTGCATCCTCACACTCAGAAATTCAATTCAATTAATTCCAGCATGGCTGTGGGTATGGCAAACCTCCCCCCACCCCCAGTTGAATGAAACCTTTCCCTCGCCGCCGCGTGCCAACAGCCCTAACTCAGCTGAGTCCCTTGTACTTTGCCTTTTAGAAAAATTGGAAATATTGCCCTGTCTTTTATTTACACTTCCTGATGAGGGTCCTTGCTTTAAAAATGCAACACTCCCTGGTGTAATAAGGTTACAAAACAACCACTGCACACTCGGGGTGGTTAAAGGACTCCACTTCACCTCATCACTCCTTTTTGCTTAAATATTATGCCACATACTGATTAATACCAGACCAATAAAATCATCTTAGCAATCTGGTGAGAGTCTTTTGTCTACCCAGATGGCCTGCAATGTTAATGTGTGACAATTTCAACAATGAACTAGGACTGTTTTATGGAACCAACATTTGTTCCACCGATTTTTTTTTAGACTCAGAATTTTGACACAGATGGTACAAATTACTCAAAAAACAGAAATGTTCATTTAGAAGGCTTAAATATGTGGTTTTACTCAGGCCATCAGAATATTTTACATTTGCAATTCAGTAAATTTACTAACAACCCTGCTATAATTAAGGTCTGTAAAAAAAATCCCCTTTCTCCTGCTTTTTATATCTACAGAGTTTCATTAAGCTGGAAAAATTATTATTATTTATCCTACTTTTGTAATGTTCTTATTTCCTTGTGACATATACTGTTCAATCCTGCTTTCTGTTTCCCTCATGGTTTCTAATTGCTGCTGAGGAAAGAAAAAGTCAGAGAGCTGTGTTTCTTGAAGACTTTTCTGTTGAACCAGAGATGGAGTTCCAAGTCTTGAATTGAAGCTTCAGGTCATTATACCTGAGACTCCAACCTCAGGGGAGCCTCCAACCTCAGGGGAGTCTCCAACCTCAGAGACAGCTAATTAAATAATTAGGTCAAGAAGCATCTATCATTTCTGCCTCCCTGGTCAGCACCCACTCCAGCTTCATCCAGGAGGGAATTCCAGGTGCAAAAAGTGGGGGTGGGTTATTAAATAGTATGGTCTATGAACCTGCACATTGAAAACCAAATTGATGGAGATAAGTATAAAAGGATGATGTGATCCTCACCTGGCAAGGCAGACATTCATTTGAGGGGCAATAGGGAACCAGAGTAAGTGACAGGCACCTGAATGGAATTTGCTTGAAGTCTACCCAGGGTGAAGCCAATGTTCCTGACTCAGAACAACTCATCTAGGGCAGTATATCAGGTATGATACACCTTGATTAAAAATCGAGACTGGGAGAGAAACATGGGAAGATTCCCAAGAGATAGACTACGGGATTTGGAGTCAGACATGCTACTTACTATGTGTCTAACCTTGGCCAACTTGTTCTAACTCTTTGGCCTACAATTTCCTCCTCATAAAATAAAGACACTGGGCTAAATGACATCTAAACTCCCTTAAGTCCCCTGATTATATAGGATATCTAGAGCCACGAGAGGCCAGAGGTCAAAATTTCCATCTCAGACCTCATATTAGGTAACAGGAATTTTCAGGTAAAGAGTACTCATGAGAGTCAAACTCCATTTCCTCCCAAACAACAGGAAACTGTTGTATGACTGAGTCTCCATCCAAAGAGTCTTTAAAAATTGTTCCTTGGGCTTTTTTTTTTCCCTAGGCAGCTTGGTAGTGCAAAACCCAGGAAGACCTGAGTTCAAATTCAGCCTCAGACACTTATTAGATGTGTGACATTGCCCCCTCCCCCACCCAGGACAAGTCACTTAACTGCTGTCTGCCTCAGTTTTCTCAACTGTCAAATAGGGATAATAATAGGATCTACTTCACAGAGTTCTGGTGAGGATGAAAAGAAGATATCTGTACAGTGTTTTGCAAGTTTTAAAGTGCTATATAAATATTAGCTATTATTATTAATAGTTGTCTATTAACTTTGCTGCTGACCAAGTATGTCTTTCTGCAACTTCTCATTTGCCTCCCTAAGTAATGAGATTAACACTACAAAGAATGACCCTGGCAGTGGGATCAGAAAGGCAGCATGTATGGTAGGAAGAACACTAGAGAGAAAGTCAGAACACTTTTATTCAAGGCTTAGCATCACCATTAGCTAGCAGCATGACACTGGGAAAGTCATTTCACCTCTCTGGGCCTTGGTTTCCCCATATGTAAAATGAGGGGGTTACCTAAAGTCCCTTCCTTCTCTAACATTCTTTGATGATGTGTTTCTACCTTCTGATAGTTTGGGTTTCATTTTCAATTTTTTTCAGTGGTCTTTCCAGCGTCACATCATACACATCAAACAACTGCTCCAAGCAAAGCAAAGTGTAGTGGTAGTGGGAAAGAGACACACTAAAGGAACAAAATGGCATGCCCAGCTTCTTCCCATATCCTACATCTCCTTTCTCAGGTTTGGTTCCGAACAAATGAGTCCTTTTGTTCAATTCAATTCAACAGATATTCATTAAGCTTGGACTGTGAAAAATTCTGCGCTAAACTCTGGAGATCAAAAATGAATCAGTCCCTGACCTCAAGATGCTTACTGGTCTAGTCCATAGACAACGCCTTCTGCTCTGCCTCAGACTGAGATCCACCCCTCTCCTTTGTCTGATAAGTGGCCAATTTGTTTTGTTCTTGGGCTCCCAACTTCCTCTTGGTCCCTGAATCAGACCTGGCAATTCCAGCATTTGGCTTTGCTCTTCTCCTACTCCTCTTCTCCTAAGTCTTTTTTTTTTTTTGCTTTTTGGAGGGGCAATTGGAGTTAAGTGACTTGCCCAAGGTCACACGGCTAGGTTTTTGTGTGTGTGTGTGTGTGTGTGTGTGTGTGTTAAATGTCTGAGGTCAGATTTGAACTCAGGTCCTCCTGACTCCAGGGCCAGTGCTCTATTCATTGCACCACCTAGCCACCCCCTGCTGCATTAAGTCTACATTTACCCCTTCTCATTCTCTCAGTCCACCCCCACTTTTCCACAAGTCGGATGATCAGGACCCAACATCGAGTCTAAAATTATCTTGAGTGGATAAAATAGTAAATATAAGTCAATATGTTTGACTCTATCCATACTCTTTTGGATACTGTCAAACAGAAGAAAATGAGGATTTTCAGCTTGGAGATGAGAAAATTGTGGGATAAGGGGGCATGACAGCTTTATTCAAGTATTTGAAGATTTATCATATGGAAATAAGATTAACTTTTTCTGCTTTACCCCAGAAGACAGAACTAGGAGTGATGTCAGGAGATAAAGGGTGAGAGGGTCAGGGTTGTATACAAAATGAAAAGAATTTCTTAATAGAACTGTCCAAAGTGGAATGGGCTGCCTTGTAGTCAGTGAGCTGCTGATTATTTGAGATCTTAAAGTGGAGGCTATTGGCCACTTGTCAGGACTATATGGAGGAGATCAGTGTTTCAGTAAAAATGGGATGACATTAAAAAGCAAAAAAAATAAAAAGGGGGGGTGGCTAGGTGGCACAGTGAGTAGAGCGCCAGCCCTGGAGTCAGAAGGACCTGAGTTCAGATCCAGCCTCAGACACTAAAAAAAACCTAGCTGTGTGACTTTGGGCAAGTTACTTAACCCCAATTGCCCTCCAAAAAAGCAAAAAAATAAAAATAAAATGGGATGAGATGGCCACTGAGGTCCCTTCCCATTCCAGAGTTTCTGTGATTCAGAGAGGAAATCCAACCATTACAATGCTAGCCCAGTTTTGTCTTCCTAGTCAGCAGATTATATGAATGTTTCCCTCTCCCCACCACCATTATCACCATTTAATAACAGTAACAGTAATAATGATAAAAGTATCTAGGTATCAATTTGTGATTTCAATTACCATTATTTTGATGTTCTACTTTGCTAAGTGTGTAATATCCGTTTATATTTCTGTGTTGGTTCTTAGTTGTGCAATCATATCAACGAATAATTTAATTCAACTTTAGAGCTAGATCTAAAAATGCACCAAACTGTTGTCCTATGCTCATCCTTTTAGTAAGTGCCATAGATTTGTGTTTGGAGCGTCAATTCATTACCACATTCTATTAGGACTGCCAACAGAAAGTGCATTTTGAGTTTTAAAATGTTGTTTCCATTAAAATCAATCACTCCATGCAATTAAGCCAATAGTCTCACCATTTTTGCTGTTATGAGCTAAACCATCCTAAATATATTGACAGCTGTCTCCAATAAGATGACACAAATTAGGTGAGGGGGCAGACGCCTAAATGTCACCAAAGGGAGTCAGAGGTGCTGTCTCGGAAATGTACCTCATCTTCATACCCCAGAAGGCATTGAGCAGACTTTTTTTTTTTGCAATGGCAACATACAGTAATCAATGTTTTGCATATTACAATCAATAACACACTTAGATGTTTAAGTTTTGCATTCTTTTGCAATAAATATTGATATATTACAAACTCTGTAAAAACTGTTCATTGGACTTTCTGTTTGCAGTATGTACTGTATCATTCAGCAAATAAGTGAGCTAAATATTGTTTGTTACAAAACAGATGTCAAATAAAATTATGCCATATGTGCTATTAAACACTTTTCTTGGGTTTTTTTTTTTTACAGTGAAAACCAAGATTTAGTTTCAGAAGTGAACGTATTTGGCTTTTCAAGGATTTGAAGCATGAAAGCAACATCTTTGAAATATTTTTAAACCCGCTGTGCTTCGTGTAATCCAGCTCTGTAAGCTAATTCTGAGAGTTGTTATGATATCTTTAAAATAAATAAATTAATAAAGAAATGAAAATCTGGGACTCAGAATTAATCCAGTCTAGGGAGGAGGAAAAAAAAAAGGAAAAAGTTTTGGTGATTTTTAAAAATCTAAATTAAATGGGGAGGCAGGAACCCAAGAGAGTTTTTTCTCTCAAGTGACTGATAGCAACGCAGGGTAAATGGCAGTGACTTTAAAAATGTTGGCTTTCTGTGTTCAGAGCTAGCATGGATAGGCGGGAGTAGAGGTGACTTAGAAGACAGGTCTCTTAGCATATTAGCAGCGCCTGTAGAAGGGAGGACATATTCAGGAAGATTTAAGAACATGCAGATTAAGTGACAGTGAACAAGGGTTGCATGATGAAATGTACATCCGTGCTCGTCTCACTGGGGTGGTGGGGGTAGAGGGGTAGCACATGGGTGTGGAATGTTGAATACACTGTCAGAAGTCACAGCTTTGTCTGTTTTGTTTAACTATCTCTGCCAGGAAGGATTCATGGTGGGGGGTGGGGGGTGGGGGTATTGTGGGGGGAAAGGGTATCAATTAGCTTTTAATAAACAAAAAGTATAAAGGAACAGGTTCATAAAATAATAGATTTAGAACTAGAAAAGGACAACTAGGTCAACTCTCTCATCTTATAGAAAAGGAAACCGAGACCCAGAATGATCAAGTGATTTTTCCCTAGGGTCTCACAGGTCATGAGAGAGACAGAATTCAAAGCCAGTTCCTCTGAGCACAGAGCCAGGGTTTTGTTTACTGTGCCACAGCTGCTTCTTAGGTACCTGAGTAAAATATTTCTAGGATGGGGGTGGGGGAAGGGAAGCACCCTCATCTACCCCTCTCTAGAAGTCCTCTCCCTGGCAGGCACAGGAGGAGCAGCTGAATCCCCAGAGTTGGGGCCCTGCCTGGTTTTCACAGGCCAGCCCGGAGACAGAAGTATTTAAAGTAAAGAGATCGATATCTCCAGTCTTAGGAAGTGTGAAGTGTGAAACAGAATGAGCAGAATGCAAGGAACATGTTGCTCAGAGCCATATAGTAAAACAAAATCTGGAAACCCTGGGAATAATGACATTGGCATCAGAGGCAAAGATGCTTCCACCCACAAATGGAAACAGAGCCCACTGAAGAATTGCAGGATCAGGAGCAGATGTGGCAAGGATGGCAGCAGAGCCCTCCCCCCAGATGAGCCAGGCTCTTCAGTCCTACCACCACCACCCAGATGTGGAGTCCTTTCTCCCAATCTCCAAAAATAATCCCTGGATGAAGGAACTCTCTAGAGTCTGTTCTCTACCTGGGGACTGAGATAAACCCACTGATACCTTCAAAGGAACAGAAGAATGAATTCTTTGTATGAAGGAACCAATTCTTCCCATTTACAGACTCCTCTTCCTCCTTCTCTGTCTCCTACAATTCATCTGAGCCCTAAACTGGCTTCTTTATTCCAGCCATCTTCCAAAGAGAGTCAAGGATTCTCCCCTCCTACAGAAGCGGGTTCCTCTTCCTACCCAGCCTGTAATTCCCCTCTGCCACCCTTTTTCCACAGGAACAGACCAAGATGAACATATACCATGCATGTTGGAGCAATTCAGGGTGGGGAGGAGGAGACAGAGAGAAGACCAGAGGAAGGACACAGCAGATTTCCATCAACAATCATCTATTTCACAGGTTAAGGTTATGTTTGATATTTCTATACAACCAAATGACTTGATTACTTAGATGAAGGCTGTTGTCTTCCTTAGGAGCACTTAGCACATTAAAAGGATCCAAGAGAAAGAAAATACCTTCCCAGAGTTCCAAAAACACATAGAGCCCCTAGGGAGATAAGGTATTCACATCATCAAACCATTAGAAACTAATACAAGATGGTAGATGACAACACAAGGAAGACAACATTGCGAGAGGAAGCAGAGATCAGTGAGGGCTGGAGGAGCCAGGAAAGAGTTCACAGATACTGTAGGGACTTGCAATGGAATGGGGTTTTAAAAGGACAAGTAGGATTTGAAAAGGTGGAAAGAGATGGGTTGGGGGAAGGGAATTTGGATTTGAGTAGTATGAACAAAAGGTTTAAAGGCACAAATAATCTTGGTGTGTAGATGACAAGGCACTAGATTGACCACAATGTGGCTTATGCTACTAGATTTCTAAGCTCCATGGAGAGAGGAACCATGTCTTATTTATCTTGGTATCACTCCCTGCATCTCTTTCACAAAAGTTTTATTCCAGTGCTCCACTGGACTGTGTATGGAGATGACCCTGGATTCTTGAAGGCTATAGCAGCAAAAACCAAGTTGTAGCAGGAACTTGCCAAGCTTGAAAGATTTCCAGTATGGTCCCTATGATAGGTGTGGGGACCAGCCTACCCTAATAGCAAGAGGCTCAACATCAGCAGAGTAGTCACTAAAGGATGCATTCTTTGGTTGCAAAAACTCATGAAACAGAGCACTATAGAAAGTTCCTGTGCCCTTCCATTGCTACAGCACTGATGGAAATATGACTGAAAAGAATTAAATAATTCTTAGACCACCTATAAATAGCATTCAACTATTGGTACTATAAAGGTACTATATAGCTTTGACTAATGATTAGTAGGTGGATAGACAGCTGAAGGATCTCATCTACATCCATATATCATTCTTGCCATAAATAAAACCAGAAGACAGAAGTTACCACTAAACTGAAGGACAGCTCACAGCTTCTCCTTGAAGGAACAAATAAAGGCATCTCATAGTTGTCTCATTGTGTGGCCAGTAGAAACAAGGAGCATCATTTCAAAATTTCATGGTTGGTTGGGATGAGTGTAAGGGAAAAGATTACCCTGAAAACAATTGCAGTTTATGTGTTAATATCTGTTGTAAAGATTAAAGAAGAAAAAGTCTAGGAAGAATTTGGTATGAACCTCCAAACCAAGTCAATATACGTGGTGATATTCAGTGTTTTCACTGAATTGATGGACCCAGCAAAAATAATAATAATAATAAAAAAATACAGGAAAACCAAAGATGCCAGAGATTCAGAAGCCTCAAGCCTGAGTTCCATCTCCACTCTAAATCAATGATCTTATAATCCTAAATAATAATAATAATAATAATATCACAACTACCTTCTTAGACAAGAGAGTAGGTAAAAGGAAGCCAAACTTTGAATGGTTATAATAACCCACCTTGGTCCCAGAATATAGATAATACAATCAAGGGGTCAACAGGTATTTATTTAGTGCCAACTATGTGCCAGGCACTGTGCTAAGCACTGGGGAGACAGAGACAAAAGACAGTCCTTGCCCTGAAGGAGATGCTGACAATGTAGTAGGGGAGACAAGATGAAACCATGTGTACAAATAAGCTATACCTGGTATAAACAGGAAATAATCAACAGAGGTGAAGGCCTTAGACTTGAGATAAATTAGGAAAAGATTCCTGTAGAAGATAGAATTTTAGCTGGGACTTGAAGGAAGCCAGAAAAGCCCTGAGACCGAGGTGAGGAGAAAAAACATTTTGTGCAGGAGGGACAGCCAAAGAAAATGCCCAGAGTTAAAAGAAATGGAGTGTATTGTTCAGATACAACAAAATGACTGCCATCATTGGATCAAAGAGTACAATGGGGGAAGAGAGGAGAGGAGTTAGATTATAAAGGGTTTTGAATGCTGAACAGAGAATTTTGTATTTGATCCTGGAGGTGATAGGGAACCAATGGAGTTTACTGAGCAGAGGAGTGACATAGTTGGACCTGTGCTTTAGGAAAATCACCTGGTCACTTTGGCTTCTGAATGGAGGATAGAGTGGAATGGGGAGAAACGTGAGGCAGGCAGACCCACCAGCAGGCTACTGCAATAGTCTAGGCATGAGGCGATAGTCCTGCACCAGGGTGGCAGCAGTATCAGAGGAGACAAGGGGATAGATGGTATTGAAGAAATGGTGCAAAGGTGAAACTGGCAGATCTTGACAGGAGAGTGGATTGGGGTGGGGTGTTTGAGAGATACTGAGGAGTCCAGGAGGACAGGATAACATCTATGTTGCAAGCAGGGGGGACTGGGAGGTTGGTGGTATCCTCCACAGTAATAGGGAACTTTAGAAGGCGGGGTGGAACATAACAAGTTCAGTTTTGGACAAGAGGAGTTTAAGATGTCTATTGGAATCCCACTTCAAGATGGTAGATGCCCACCTGAGTAGGCAGTTAGATATGTGAAACTGGAGGTCAGCAGAGAGGTTCGAGCTGGATAAGTCGATTTGAAAATAACATAGAGATGATAATTAAATCCATGAATACTACCAAGATCAAATAAGGCAGAAGAGATGAGAGCAAAGGACAGAGACCTGGGGCCACCCAAGAGTCAGTGGGGGTTACCTGGATGAAAATTCAGCAAAGGAGATCACCATCCTCTCAGAAAAGAGGCGACAGGACTATGGGAGCAGAACACTGCATACGTTGTCAAATTTTGTCACTATCACTTGTTTTTTCTTAACTATTTTTCTTTGCCGAATGGAGGGTTCAGTACCGAGGATGGAAGGCTATATGCTAAAATGATTAGCATATAAAAATAAATAGGATTAATAATTTTTTTTAAAGAAGAGAGTACAGAGTATAATGCACAGCAAGTACCAAATGCCACACATACAGTAAGAAATTGACTACAGCTGAACAAAGAGAAAACAGCTGGTCACTGACCCGTCATTTCTGAATCAACTATCAGTGAACAGCTAACTCATCGAGTAGAGCAAAAGGGTAAGATCAGCATAAAATTAGGAGAAAAATAAGGAGAAAATACTGTGCATGATAATAATAGCTCCAAAGCAGCCTATTTAAATGAGATACTGAATTTTTTAAAAATAGGGAATGGAGAAAAGTAAAAACATTGACTGTCATCTTTTCTTAGAGAGGCCAAAGAAACCCTTGAGCCCCAGCAGCCTGAAGATCCTTGCTTTCCTTGCCAAACAAAGAGACACAGTAGCCACAGGCTAAATGTCATTTTAAAGCAAAAACTCATTTGTATTCATAGAACACAAACATTACAGAGGAGAGCGACAGAAGATTTTGTACATTATCACTTCACAAAACGATGAATAGCAATAGAGGAAAACAAATGTTCAGACTGCTTGGCACGAGAGCCAGCTAAGCCAGACCAAGATCTCAAGAGCATTTAGTGATTAAGCAGAGAAAGTGGACAACAAGTAGACGTGAAGTGGAACAGATTTGCCAGCATTTCAAAGGTGCTACATTCTCACCACAAATGACAGTGAAACCACTTGTGTTTAAATGATAACTCTTATATTTTGTTCAGTCATTTTTCAGTAGTGTCTGACTCTGTGACTTTATATGAGGTTTTCTTGGCAAAGATACTGGAGTAGTTTGAAATTTCCTTCTCCAGCTTGTTTTACAGCTGAAGAAACCGAGGCAAACAGGGTTAAGTGACTTGCCAGAGGTCACACAGCTATTAAGTGTTGGAGGCTGGATTTGAACTCAGGAAGATGAGTCTGCCCAACTTCAGGTATGGCACTCTATCTACTGTACTGCCTAGCTGCCCTGTAACTCATCTACACCCAATGTGATGATAGTAGAAATGGCAGTTAAGGGGAAGACTGGAGGACTGTATGGAACAAATCAAATACACACCAAAGAAACCCAAACCAGAGGAAATAAGATTTTGACAGAATTGAGCGACTGGTTTTCAAAATATCTGAAAGAGGGAAAAACCCTCTATGTGTGGAAAAATTAAATCCAATATTATTATCCCCCCTTCCCCAAAGCATGCTAAGAAAATATCAGCAACTACTGACCCTCGTGATTTCTTTCTCATCTCTATAAAATCTACATGAAAGTGGTCAATGCAGAAAACCATGGTATCCTTGATGAAAATATGAAAAGAAATCAGGTAGACTGTATCCATTTTTTCCTCATCAGGCAACATCATAATATTTCTTTTTTGTCAGTTAACAACAACATTTAATTCATTGAATAAACTGAAACACGAAACAGGCAACAAGGTGCCTCCCATGTATGTTCAGATTATTCAATATTTCTTGATAAGTGTAGCTACTATGGTAACTTTAATGATACCCTGATTACTAAAGCTGACTGAAGCATAAAATAATAATCTTAACAGAGGGTTTGCTACTTTCTTTAAAAATGCCCTGTGCCTCTAGAGGTCATATGCAAGAGGGATTCATTATAAGTGCCAAGGTTATCCAGATGTCCCTGTTTGCAGACAACTTTATTTTTATTGCATCAAGTCCATGAATACTACATGTCCTTCTGAATGAGATCAATGACCACTTAAAAGAGATGAGCCTAACAATCCACACAGGAAAAATCAATTAGGGGCAGCTATGTGGCCCTGAAGTCAGGAAGACCTGAGTTCAAATCCAGACTCATACATTTAACACTTACTAGCCGTGTGACCTTGGGCAAGTGGCTTAACCCCAATAGCCCTCAAAAAAAAAAAAAAAGAAAGAAAAATCAAGTGTATAAAAAATTCCTAATGACCAGATTATGATATACAGTTGAATGGAAAGTCCATTGAATTAGTCAATCAGTACCTATATCTTGGGCAGGTGCTATATCTGTACAATAGTGCCTGGCACGCAGTAAGCACTATATAAATGCTAGCTATCTTTATTTTGAATGCTATTATTACTTGGAGCTAGATATTATTATTTTATGGCACAATGGGTAGAATACTGGGTCTGGAATTAGGAAGACTTGAGGTCAAATTCTACTTCAAATATATTCTAGCTGTGTGACCCTGGGCAAGTCAGTTAACCTCTGTTTGCCTCAGTTTCCTCAACTTCAAAATGGGAATATTAAATAATAGTATCTACTTCCCAGGGTTGTTGTGAAGATAATATCTGTGAAGCACTTAGCACAGTGCTTGGTGCATAACAAATAATTGCTAGCTATTGATGATGATGATGATGATGATGATGATGATGATGATGATGATGATGATGATGCAAGGCCCACACTTAAATAAGAGGAAGCAGGTGGATGGACTGCATTGAGGAAACTATGTGGCACTTTTAATAACACTAAAATTCTCCCTGACACATGAATCCATCTTTTTAATACTAATGTTCTTCTGACGATGCTGTATAGCAGCAAATAATGGAATAGTATGATCTCTGAAGAAACAAAATTATGGTTCATCAAAAGGACAATGGAAAAATGCATGGCAGGTATATTGGGCTACAGTCTATCAACAACAATGATGTACTTAAGAAATGTCATAAAAGGTATCTTCTATGAAATATACAATCAGAAAAGGAGATGGACCATTCATATAGCAAAACCAAAGTACAACAGGTAGACAAAGGGCTGCACCGGTATCCACAGACTATTTAAAAGACCTAAGGGAATGCCTAGAGCAATTTGGATAGACCCTCTGTGGAGAATTGGGTAGAGAATACGAATCCTATGTGGAGGATATGAAAGTATATTTCAAATGATAAAATATAGATAGGTTGCTATCTGTCTCAGTAGAGGTAGAACACATATGTATTTTATCCATTGTCCAGCACCAAACTTTCCATGTAGTAGACATTTAATGTCTATATTCAATAACTTGTTGAATGAAGAAATGGTTGATAGTGGGTAAATGTCAGAGGGCATAGCAAGTTGAAGAGGTAAAATGGACAGGGCCAGATTTTCTTCCTAGCAGGGACTCTTTTTAATTAATCAGTCAATAAACATTTATTAAGGGATTCTTATATCCTTGGGAGCAAAAATATTTCTGATAGGGAAACCTTTCCCATTATTTTCCTCAATCCATTTCTCTGACCTGTCAGGTTTGCCTCATGTGTTACTGTACCTAAAATTGAAGTTTTATAGACCAAGCATTGTGTTTTTGTCAAAGAGCCTCAAACACCAGTCAAATATGAGGACTGACCAATTAGGAGATAGCCAGAAGGGTGGTTTCTACAAATTCTGTCCCAGACAAGATGATGAAGGATGAACCATTTATTGGACATACTACAACATACACCATACCTATCTTCATTCTGGAAGAATGGAGGCTAAGAGGGGCCATCACTGAAGCCATGGGCATCGTGAAGGGAATGGATTAGAATGCATTTCAGAACACTAAGATTCTTCAGTTTTGTAGGTCATTGGGGGACAAAGGAATGGAAATTCTACTTTACCAACCCACAACCATCATCTGGCAATTCAACTCTTGTGGACATGTAACCTGGCAACTCCTCCTACAGATGTTACGATCCCTACCTCCTCAGCCGTCACAGCTACTGAAGACACAGAAAGGGGGAAAAGTTCCAGCTGTCAAAGTTCTTGGCACTGTTGTATAGTTTAACATCAGTAGTGAATGTAGTTTTATCAGTGGAAATAACATGAAAGAAGATATCACCATCTGCTTTGTCACTGTACCTACTCTAAGCATCAAGAAGTCTTTCCATCTCACTTGGAGCTGAAATCTTCTATACGTGTTGTCTCCCCCATTAGAGTCTATGTCCTTGAGAAAAGGGTTGTCTTTCTTTTCTATTTGAATTTCCAGCTCTTAGCACATGATTTGTGCACAGTAAATATGTCATAAATACTCTTTCTCATTCATTCACCTAGGAGAAAACACACGATTCAATTCTATGAAAAATGAAAGATTCTTAGTCATAGAATGTCAGACCTAAAAGGGACTTGAGAGATCATCTAATGCAATGGTGTCAAATTCAGATAGAAATGGGGGACACTATTCCACACAAAAGGGTGGCTGTGGGCCACATATTGACTTTTAGAATGTAATGTTTTCTATTTAATATTGTATTTTTATATATTTATTAAATATTTACCAACTACATTTCAATCTGGTTTGGGAGGCACTCAGAGGAGTGTTGTGGGCTACATGGGGCCCATGACACCTCTAAATCAAATTTAACCCCATAACAGGGAAATAAATTAAGTCCTAGATTGGGAAGGGACTCACCCAAGTTTATACAACTAGTTGGTTGAGCAATTAAAGTCTGGGAACCAGGTCTTCTGATTTCTTATTCAACATTTGTTTCATTAAGTGGCATGGGTTGAAACTATAAAAAGGGCTCAAGAAAAGCTTAGATAAATTTCTGAATTGCACCTCTATCAATTATCAAAGAGTGGTAGGGATAAGCTTTTCAGCCATGTGCCCTTCTGCCAATTAGGTATGGAGGTTGGGGCTGGAAGCCCATGGTACCATTTCCACTGTCTTTATGGTAAAGGGACCAGAATCACCCTTAACTAATGCAAAGATGATGACTCAAATTCATCTTTGCAATGGCTTCAAACTGATGGCAAGGTTTAGAGAAAAAACACCATATTAGCTAGGAAATACTAAGATAGGATAAAGTTCTATCTGGAAATGTTTAATCTTAAATTACCTTAATCTTAAATTACCTTAATTCTATCTGGAAATGTTTAATCTTAAATTACCTTAATTCTGATCATTGTGGTAGAGTATCTATATAGTAAGTATGTACAGTGCATATTTTTAAAATTCCCAACTAAGATTCCATACTGGTTGTTGTTGGTTGTGTAATCACTTTTCAGTTGTGTTCAACTCTTCATGACCCTATTTTGGGGTTTTCTTGGCAAAGATACTTGAGTGGTTTGCCATTTCCTTCTCTAGCTTGTTTTACAGATAAAATAACTCGGACAAATGACCCTGGGCACACAGCTAGTAAGTGTCTGAGGCTGGATTTGAACTCAGGTCTGCCTGACTCTAGACTGGGTGCTCTATCTACTGCACCATCTAGTGCCTATAGCTGATTCTATAGAGACTTTTAAAAAAGCTAGGAAGCATTTCTTAGCATACAACCCAAGTCTCTATCCTCCAATTTCCCATTTTCTCCAACTCAGGAAGGTAAACCATATTGCAGACATAGCCTGCAGAATCACCTACACGATATAATAAACCATCAAAGGATGACTTCACTGGAGTGGAAGAGAAGTATTACCATTGTTGGAATCCATAACAGGGAGACTTCTCATCATTAAGGATGAGATGATGATCACTAGAAGCCTCCTTGGTGAAGAGGGAAGAAAGCCCAGAACTAAAGAGCCTCTTCTCATTATTCTGGCCTTAGTAGAGAGAAGCCAAGGATAACATGCAGAGCTTGATAGTGTATAAAATGGTTTCACATCCATTCTTTTGTTTATTCCTCATAATCACATAGGAGGTAAGCAGGGCAGAGATTTTAATCCCCACTTTACAGATGAGGATGTTAAGGTCATTAAAGGTCACAAAGCTAGTAAGTCTCAGAACCAGGACAAGAACACCATACCTCTGAATGCCAGGATAGTTGTCTTTGTCTTAATACACAGACAACCCCTCATTCAAGGTTCAAACACTCCTTGTGAACAAGCCACCGCAACTAAGTGACTGTCTACTTTACTGAAATTTCGAGAAACCTTGGAAAGGCTCTCTTGCTCCAAAATCTCTCCTCACCGGCCTGAAATTCTTTACCTACTCTTGTCTCACCGATATTCCATCAGTTTATTTGGGTTGATATGTCTCTGTACATGCAGATATCAATGAATGAACTTGTCACTAATAGTTTAGAAAGAATTAGTTTAATCAGATCACTTCCTAACATCTAACCAAGGTCTGAGGAACGAGTGTTTGTGGAGTTCTGGGCTGTTGAAAAGGTCATTTTAGATTATGGGGCCCACAAAATCAAATGACTACACTAGATAACCTCTATGGTTCGATTTTACTAAAGGTAAAGGTCCCCACCTTGGTACCCATCTTTCACTTTCTTATAGATTCAAATAAAGACTTATGAGAGGGTGGGGTAGGCAGGCTTGAACAGATTACTTTATTGGGGGATTTAGGAGATCCAAAGGCTGTATTAGCCCACTGTGGGAAGGCAACACAAAGCTCTGAGAAAGGATCCATGGAAGAGAAATAAGAGAGCATAAAAGATCATGTAAGTTTTCCTAGAGCTGGTCGACTCTGTACACAATAGTTGCTCAAACAATGTTTGTTAACCGACCAAAGTATACTTTCTTCTCAGCTGCTCAATACGTGGTAGGGTCAGGACCTTTAACCCACCACCATAAAGGAGCTAGCCTGCTCAGGAGTCTGATGTTGACAGCCAGAAACTAGTTGATAAATCCTATTTGGGAAGAAGAGACTAGAGGAGAGACGAGGGGGTCGTCACCAGGAGCAAACAAAGAACAATTACTAAAGTCAGATCTCAAAATGTTAATCAGATTCAGAGACATAAAACATGACAATTTAATGGTGTTTGGTGGGAAATGAAAATTTTTTAAAGTTCTAAGTATCCAACATTGAATTCTAATACTTTTTTAATTATTAGATATAAAATGCTTATAATTTTAGGGGGAAATTAGACTTGGTAATTTATATTTCTTGTTTATACAGTACAATTTGCTGATGAAAAAATGTGCTAAACTTATTGATTCATGACCATAATTGTTTAATTATTTATCATTGCAGAATGATATTAGCATTTCTAATAATGCAGATGTGCACAGAGGCTAAGGAGTCAGATACT
>WOXC01000660.1:0-115000 GCA_011680675.1 Gymnobelideus leadbeateri | reverse complement strand
CTGATATCTTCTTTTACCTAGGACTTGGGAGGATGAGAGAAGGGTGGCAAGAAATCCTGGTAATCTCATTCACATCAAGGAATTAGGAGTTGAATTATAGCCCATCACAGATAGATTTGTATTTATTTTTAAAAGTGGTCTCATGAGAGAACCATGCCTAATCCAAACAAATAGATCATTAATGGCAGAATTCCAGGCATCATTGGGTAAGATATTTAGGGAGCTGGAAAGAGGATTTTCTTGTAGCCTTTCAAGTCATAGATAGTCCTTGTGGGTGAGACCCATCCAGATATTGGGACTTCCTTGTCCTGAACTTCCAAGCTCCTTTTACACATCATTCTTAGTCTGATGGCATTTTTCCAAAGATATTTTTAAAGCTACCATAAATATGCTGGAAGCAGCTCTTTCTGAAGTTAAAGAAACAGCCAAACCTCCATCCTTCCTACCCTAGGCTCACTGTCCTTATCCAGTCATACAGAACTAAGACTATACAGAAAGACAAAATGCATCCAATCATAGAAAGCCTCCAAATAACTAAAGAACATACCAAACAGGTCCTCACAAAGGGTTCCATGAAAACTAGTGGCTGGGGCTGGGCATGGGTGGAGGCTGGAGATGGAGTGGTTAACAGGTAGGTACACAATAAGTCATTCATAAAAGAGAATTTTTGTCACAATTCCTATTTCATTTATTTATTTCTATTTGTGTATTTCCTAAGCATAATAGGCTACTTAAAAGAAATCACAGGCTAAGGGGCGGCTAGGTGGCACAGTGAGTAAGAACACTGGCCCCGGAGTTGGGATGACCCGAGATCGAATCTGGCCTCAGAAAACGAGCACCCACACATAAATAATGACTGGCCGTCTAACCTTGAGCAAGTTACTTAACCCCAATTGCTTTAAAAAAAATTTAAAAAAAAAGAAATCACAGGCTAGCAAATTACTATACTTCTTTGCAAGTCTCTTTCTAAAAAATATTTTGTTTCAATCATCAAAACTCTGCCATCTTACTTTCCCAACCCCAAACCTCTGCCCACCCCCACAATTGAGAATAAAGTTTAAAAAAAAACATTAAAAGCATGTCTAGTCAATCAAAATTAATTTCCTTATTATCTGTGTCCAAGAAAAATATTTGTCTCATTCTGCACTCTGAGTTCTTCACCTCTTTATCAGGAGGTGGTAGTGTGTTCCATCATTAATCTGGAAAGTTCATACCATCTCTCCCACTCAGTCAGATAAAGCTTCTTAGAGAAGGCAGAATTTAAAGAAAGAGAGGGGCTATCATCAGTCACTCTTCATGTCTTTGTCATTCTTTCCTGCCTTGCTATCTGTATATATGGTCCATGTGGCACCACTAACAGCAGCATGCTTTCTGTTACTGTGTTCAGTGACCACTTACGATTTAACATCAATGGCATTTGAGTAACAGGTTGATATGTTGAAAGTTAATGAGCCAATAATGAGCCTCTGAGAAGCTAGTTAATGAAATGTGTATTCTTTGATTGTCTCATATTCTTTAATAACTTTTTATTAATTAGTGAAATCCAAGAAACTCTTTGGCATTGGAAAGAAGATAGTTGTTCCAGAGTATGGTACAATTAAGGACTGTGTTGTTTAATCACTGGAGTAGTTCTATTCAAACGGAGCAAGTGCATCACCTGTACAGTGCATGGTGTCCTTCAGAGGGATAAATGATGCCTCTGATTGCTGTGATGTTTTCTATATGTCAGTAACAATGAAGGAACTTGCTTAGTAGAACTAGCCTTAAAACAGTATTGTGATGTAGGAATTTGTCAGACACCAGCAGCAAAACAAAATCATTTGGTCATCAAAGATAAGCCTAAGTTAGTCCATCTCAAACCACAATTAGAGTGTTTGTTGCAGGAATTCAATAAACGATAATTGGCAGTGAAGAGACAAGCAGACATTGAGGGTAAGCGCACACCTAGGCAGAGAAAAGAGAAGAAACAAGAAACAGGAAGGTCAAACATGGAGGTGGGAGGAATAACAAAATAATGGTCACATAATTACAGAGATAGAAAGTGTCCTAGACTATCACCATCTCTACACATGACTATCAAGAACCCGTAAAGAACTCAAAAGAATGGTCAATCACACTGACATAATCACTCAACAGATTTATTATTATGGGAGGATCCCTTAAGAAGTTCATTCACTAGAGTCAGAGACCTAAGCAGGAAAATATCTGTTGGCACAATCAGGGAGGCAGAGCAGTTGATTGGGATGGGAAAGCAGTCTTTGCTGCCAATAGCCAACAAGGGCATCAATCTCTTTTTCTCTAAGGATATTTGTATATAGCAGATAAAAACAGAGGAAGCTCAGATTTATGGACTAGTATTAGACTGGCACTTTATATTATGGAGTTTTAACTGTGTTTTCAAAGAGGTTGAGCAAAACAGCCAGGTGAGATTTTTTTATGGTCAGCCATGGATTTTTTTTTTTTTTAAAGCAATTGGGGTTAAGTAACTTGCTCAAGGTTACACGGCTAGTCATTATTTATGCGTGGGTGCTCATTTTCTGAGGCCGGTTCTGATCTCGGGTCATCCAAACTCCGAGGCCGGCGCTCTTACTCACTGCGCCACCTAGCCGCCCCTTTAGGGCAATTGGGGTTAAGTAACTTGCCCAAGGTTACACGGCTAGGTTTTTTTTTTGTTCGTATGGATTAAGTGTCAGAGGCCGGCTCCGAACTCAGGTCCTTCTGATTCCAGGGCCGGCGCTCTATTCACTGCGACACCTAGCCGCCCCCAGCCATGGATTTCTAAGGAGAATAGTTAAATGGGTAGATTTCCTTGTAAGTCTTCATTCCCTTGTGCTGTTCTGGGAAGACTCTCATACAGGAAGCTATGTGATATGCCCCTTGAGTTCTTAGATTCATACCAGACCCAAAGGCTGGATGGTGATGAATATTAAATTTACAAATTTATAAAATCTCATGGTTGAACAGGACCTCAGAGGTCATCTAGACTAACCCATAATTCAGCAACATTCCTCAACTCTGCTTCCACTGATTTGTGTGGTAGTACCCATCAACTGGGAAATGACTGAAGAAATGTTGGTTTATAAATGTAATAGAACATTATTATATTTTGTGAAATTCCAAATTTTATTAATTCAGAGAAATAGGAGATTTATTTGAACTGATACAAAGGGAGGAAAGAAGAATCCTAAGGACAATATACATGACTACAATAATATAAACGAACATTGAAAGGCAACTGAGGGTGGAGCCAAGATGGCGGAATGGAAGCAGTAACTTCTCTAAGCTCCTCAACGAATCCCGTCACTAAACCTTAAAAAGTGAATCTGAACGGATTTTGGAGTGACAGAACCCACTGGGAGATGGAACATGGCAAAATCCAGCCCAGGAAAGTGCCCATGTGAATCTGGACAGGGGGAGTGCAGAGCATGTCGGGGCTGCAGCAGCTCTGAATAGAGGGTGGACTACAGAAGAAAGAGGAGCCCCAGCCAGCAGACTCACCCATACCAAGGGCGATTCGCAGCCATCTCACCAGCATCTCACCACAGGATGGGAGGAATCATTGGAGCCGAGTAAGAGAGGGTTTGGGGGCTCCCAGCAGAGACAGTAGCTTCTCCTGGGGCTATCAGCTGCCAGCCTGGAAGTTTAGAAATTGCCTGCCTGTCCTTCCAGGGCCCAGGTTGACAAAGTAAACTCTGGCTGCTCTGATTCCCCCTCCCTGACCTAGAAAACCCAAAGATAAGTGTCCCACCCAGAGTGAAATACTGAGATAGTGGAAATAGCCTCAGGCTTGGAAATCATTGAGAAGGGGTGTAACTGAGGCAGCAAGGAGTCTGAAGAGAAGAGGGGGAGGGGTCCCAACAAGCCCTACCTCACCTGACCTGCAAAAGCCTGCCTGAGCTGTAGACCAGGGGTATAGAGGCAGAAATCTGACATGGCCAGACCACCCCTCCTCCACAGATTACTCTGTGCACCTCAAAATACCTCAGGGGGAACACTGAGACTCTTGACTTGGCCTCAAACTAGACACCTAGAGGCTACAGCATACAAAGTCAACAACTAGGCCCTTATCTCCAAGCCTGAGAAATTAGGAAATAGGAAATTACAGTGGGAAGGAAGGAAGCTGAGAAGGAGAAGGGGAAGGCAAGAAAATCGATTGGAGCTTATTATATAGATCAAGAACAACCAAATACAGAGGACAACATGGACTCTATACTCACACCTGAGACCACAGAAGGAAATATGAACTGGTCTCAAGCCCAAAAAGCATTTTTGGAGGAGCCTAAGAAAGATTTTAAAGACCAAATTAGGGAGGCAGAAGACAAATTTAAATCTACAGTGACCAAATTGGAAAAAAAAAAGTTTCACTGACGAAAACAAATCCTTAAGAAGTAAAATGAGTGAAATAATTGGAGAAAATACCTCCCTAAAAGAGGACCTTCAAAAACTAACCGAAGACTATAATTTGCTAAAAATTAGAATCAGTCAAATTAAAACTCAGAACTCTATGATGTACCAAGAGTCAATCAAACAAAACATGAAGACTGAAAAACTGGAAGAAAGTGTAAAATATCTCACTGGAAAAACAACTGACCTAGAGAACAGTTCCAAGAAAGATAACTTAAGAATTATTGGTCTACTGGAAAGCCATGATGAAAAAAACATCCTCCAAGAGATTGTCAAAGAAAATTGTCCTAAGTCCTGGAATCAGAATATAAAATAGTTATCGAAAGAATTCACCAGACTCCTCCTGAAAGAGATCCCAAATTGAAAACTCCAAGAAATATAGTAGCCAAATTCCAGAATTACAAGATTAAGGAAAAAATACAGCAAGCAGCCAAAAAGAAATAATTCAAATATCATGGAACTACAGTCAGGATCATACAGGACCTAGAAGCTTCTACATTAAAAGATTGGAGGGATTGGAATTTGATATTTCATAGGGCAAAAGAGCTAGGACTGCAACCAAGGATTAACTACCCAGCAAAACTGAGCATAATTATTCAGGCAAGGAGATGGTCATTTAATGAAATAAGGGACTTCCAGACTTTCCTGATGAAAAAGCCAGAGCTCAATGGAAAATTTGGTCTCCAATTACAAGAACCAAGAAAGACATAAAAAGGCAAACAAGGAAAACACACACACACACACACACACACACACACACACACACACACACACACATATACATACACACACGAACTCTCATGCACACATGCACATAACTTGGGATGCAACAAGAGCAAAATGTTCATATCCCTATATGAGAAGCTGGTAACTGTCAATATTGAAATGTATATGATTATCATGACCTTTAAAAGGGTTATACATAGATAGAGGGTGTGGGTATAAATGAACTAATCTTAAGATAAAAAAAAACCTTATTAAGGGGGTCAAAGGGACTATAATGGGATAAAAGGAAAGGATGAGACAGAAAAAAGTAAATTATTCCATTTGAAGAGGCGTAAAAACACACTATAGTAGAGGGGAAGGAAAGAGGGAGAGGAACATCATTTGAACATTATTCTCAATGGTTCTGGTTCAAAGAGGGATCAACATAATCAGTTAAGTTTAAGATTCTAAGGTGAAAAGACACAAAAATTCATTATATAGAGGAAAAGGAGGGAGGGAGAGGAGCACTGTATGAAATTTACTCCCATTGGTTTGGGGTCAAAGGGGGAATAACATACTCTGATAAGTATAAAAATCTATTGTGAGGGGTGGCTAGGTGGCGCAGTGAGTAGAGTGCCAGCCGTGGAGTCAGAAGTTCCTGAGTTCGGATCCAGCCTCAAACACTTAACCCACACAAACAAAAACCTAGTCCTGTGACCTTGGGCAAGTTACTTAACCCCAATTGCCCTCCAAAAAGCAAAAAAAAAAAAATCTATTGTGTCCTATAGGCAGTAGGAGGGTAAGGGGAGGATAAAAAAGGGGGGATTAGAGGGGAGGGAAATAGTAGTAAGGGGCGAAGGTAGGTAAAGAAGCAGGGTCATCAAGTGGAAACACTGAGGGATGTAGTGGTCAAAAGGGAAACCTTTAAGGAGAGGAAGGGAGAAGGAAGAAACAAAAACATAAAAAGGGGAGGGAATAGGATGGAGGGAAGAGACATATAGTTATCATTACTGTGAATGTGAATGGGATGAACTCTACCATGAAACAGAGGCAGAGCGCAGAATGGATTAAAAACCATAATCCTACAATATGCTGTCTATAAGAAACACATTTGAAACAAAGAGATACCCACAGGGTAAAGGTAAAAGGCTGGAGTAGAATATATTATGCCTCAGCTAAAGTAACAAAAGCAGGGGTAGCAATCCTTATCTCAGATAAAGCAAAAGCAAAAATAGAGCTAATTAAGAGATAAGGAAGGAAATTATATCCTGCTAAAAGGCACCATCAAGAATGAAGCAATATCACTACTTAACATATATGCACCAAGTGGTATAGTGTCCAAATTCCTAGAGGACAAGTTAAAGGAATTAGAGGAAGAAATAGATAGCAAAACTATACTAGTGGGAGACCTTAATCTCCCCCTCTCTGAACTTGATAAATCTAACCTCAAAATAAACAAGAAAGAAGTTAAGGAGGCGAACAGAATTTTACAGAGACTAGATATGATAGATCTCTGGAGAAAAGTGAATGGGGATAAAAAGGAATATACTTTCTTCTCAGTGGTTTATGGTACATACTCAAAAACAGACCATAAAAACCACACAATTCAGTGCAGAAAGGCAAAAATATTAAATGCATCTTTCTCAGATCATGATGCAATAAAAATTATATGCAATAAAGGGCCATGGAAAGATAGACTGAAAACTAATTGGAAATTAATTTAATCCTAAAGAATGAGTGAGTCAAACAAGAAATCATAGAAACAATCAGCAATTTCATTCAAGAGAATGATAATAACGAGACAATATACCAAAATTTGTGGGATGCATTAAAGGCAATTCTTAGGGGAAATTTTATATCCCTGAGTGCATACATGAATAAATTAGAGAAAAGGGAGGTCAATGAATTGGACATGCAATTGAAAAAGCTAGAAAAAGAACAAATTGAAAATCCCCAATTAAATACTAAATTAGAAATATTGAAAACCAAAGGAGAGATTAATAAAATTGAAATTAAGAAAATTATTAAATTAATAAATAAAACTAAGAGTTGATTTTATGAAAAAACAATAAAATTGATAGACCTTTAGTCAATATGATAAAAAAAGGAGAAAACTAAATTATGAGTATCAAAAATGAAAAGGGTGAATTTACCTCTGATGAAGAAGAAATCAAAACAATAATTAGGAATTATTTTTCCCAACTGAATGCACATAAATTTTTAAATTAATTTATTAGTTTAGTTTCAGTTAACAAGATTCAATTCCATAGTTCCTTGATTTTCAAATTTTCTTTACTTCCCTCCCCCAACCCAAATGCACATAAATTTGACAATCTTAGTGAAATGAAGGAATATTTACAAAAATACAAGTTGCCCAGATTACCTGAAAAGGAAGTAAATTACTTAAATAACCCCATCTCAGAAAAAGAAATCAAACAAGCCATCAGTGAACTCGCTAGGAAAAAAATCTCCAGGGCCAAATGGATTTACTAGTGAATTCTATCAAACACTTAAAGAACAATTGATTCCAATACTCTACAAACTATCTGGCGAAATTAGTGAAGAAGGAGTCCTACCAAATTCTTTCTATGACACAAATATGGTACTGATACCTAAATCAGGAAGAGATAAAACAGAAAAAGAAAATTATAGACCAATTTCCCTCATGAATATAGATGCAAAAATTTTAAATAAAATATTAGCTAAAAGACTACAGGAACTTATCACAAGAATAATACACTTTGACCAGGTAGGATTTTTCCAGGAATGCAAGGATGGTTTAATATTAGGAAAACCATCAATATAATTGATCATATCAACAATAAAACTAGCAGAAACCACATGATTATCTCAATAGATGCAGAAAAGGGACAAAATACAACATCCATTCCTATTAAAAACACTAGAAAGTACAGGAATAAATGGAGCCTTCCTTAAAATAATAGATAGCATCTATTTAAAACCATCAGCAAGTACTATATGCAATGGGGTTAAGTTAGAAGCATTTCCAATAAGATCAGAAGTGAAACAAGGGTGTCCACTATCACCCTTCTTATTCAATCTGGTACTAGAAATGTTAGCAGTAGCAATTAGAGAAGAAAAAGAAATAAAAGAATCAAATCAGGCAAAGAAGAGACCAACCTATCACTCTTTGCAGATGATATGATGATATACTTAGAGAATCCTAGAGAATCAAGTAAAAAACTACTTGACACAATAAATAAATTTGGCAAAGTTGCAGGATATAAAATAAACCCACATAAATCCTCAGCATTCCTGTATATCTCTAAAGAAATTCAACAGCAAGAGACAGAAAGAGAAATCCCATTTAAAGTTACTGTAGATAAAATATTTGGGAATCTACCTGGCAAAACAAACCCAGGAACTATATGACCACAACTATAAAACACTTCTCACACAAATAAAGTCAGATCTAACTAATTGGGAAAATATCAATTGTCCGTGGCTGGGTCAAGCTAATATAATAAAAATGATAATTTTACCCAAACTAAATTATCTATTTAGTGCCATACCAACCAATTTACAAAAAAAAATACTTTATAGAGCTAGAAAAAATAGTAACAAAATTTATTTGGAAGAACAAATGGTCTAGAATATCAAGGGGATTAATGAAAAAAAATGCTAGGGAAGATAGACTACCTATACCAGATTTTAATCTGTATTATAAAGCAGCAGTCATCAAAACTACGTGGTACTGGCTGAGGAATAGAGTAGTAGATCAATGGAATAGACTGGGTGCACGAGATTCAGCAATCAATGAGTATAGTAATCTATTGTTTGATAAACCCAAAGACCCCAGTTTTTAGGTTAAGAATACACTATTTGACAAAAACTGCTAGAAAAATTGGAATATAGTATGGCAGAAACTGGGCATAGACCATTACCTAACACCATATACCAAAATCAAGTCTAAATGGGTGCATGATCTAGGCATAAAGGATGATACTGTAAGCAATTTGGGAAAGCAAGGAATAGTTTACCTGTCAGATTTGTGGAGAGGGAAAGACTTTATGACCAAATGAGAATTAGAGAACATTATAAAATGCAAAATGGATAATTTTAATTACATTAAATTGAAAAGCTTCTGTACAAACAAAGCCAATGTAACCAAGATTAAGAGGGAGGTGGGAAATTGGGAAAGAATTTTTACAACCTATGTCTCGGATAAAGGACTCATTTCTAAAATATACAGAGAATTGAGTCAAATCTATAAGAATACAAATCATTCCCCAATTGATAAATGGTCAAAGGATATGAACAGGCAGTTTTCAGAGAAAGAAATTAAAGATATCTATAAGCATATGAAGAAATGCTCTAAATCACTAATGATTAGAGAAATGCAAATCAAAACAACTCTGAGGTATCACATCTCACAAGTCAGATTGGCTAAGATGACAAACCAGGAAAATGACAAATGCTGGAGGGGATGTGGGCAAATTGGAACACTAATGCATTGCTGGTGGAGTTGTGAACTGATTCTGGAGAGCAATCTGGAATTATGCCCAAAGGACTATAAATAATTTCATACCCTTTGACCCAGCAATACCACTTCTAGGGTTATATCCCAAAGAGATCATAGAAGTGAGAGGAAGACCCATACAAAAATATTTATAGCAGTTCTTTTCGTGGTTGCAAAGAATTGGAAATTAAGGGGGTGCCCATCAATTGGGGAATGGCTAAACAAGTTGTGGTATATGCATGTAATGGAATACTATTATGCTATAAGAAACAAGGAGCAGATGGACTTCATATTTACCTGGAGATGCTTATACAAACTGATGCTGAGTGAGAAGAGCAGAACCAGGAGAAATTTGTATGCAATCACAGACACAACATATGTGTGATGACCAACTATGACAGACTGGACTCTTCTCAGCCATGCAGTGATATAAGTCAATCCCAAAAGTCTCATGATGGAGAGAGATGCGACATCCAGAGAAAGAACTAGAAAGAACTGAGCTTGAATCCTGATTGGAGCAAACTACTTGATCTTATCTTTTTATTGTTTGTTTTCATTTCCTCTTTACCATTTTTCATTCCATCTAGTACAATCAGCCTTTGTAACCTGACTAATGTCTAATGTGAAAGTATTTGCAGATCCTATACTGGATTGTATGTCATGGGGGGGGGGGGGGGGTGAAGAAGGGAAAGAAAATTTGAAACTCAGGGAATTATGGAATTGAATTTTGTAAACTAAAAGTAAACAAACAAATTAATAAAGACCAAAAAAAAGAAGAAGAAAAGAAAGGCAACTGAACCCAAATTCACATAAATTCAGATAAAGTAAATGACTATTACTGGTTTCAAAGGACAAGTGATGACCCATACCTCTACCTTCTTGGTTGATGAGTTGGGAACTATATATACCAAATGTTGCATACGCTGTCTTATGCATTCACTTTATGTAACTTTTTCTTTGTGATAATGTAGAGTTCTATGGAATGGCAGGAAGATAGGGATAGAAGGAAATGTTTGTGATACAAAAATGGGCAGAAATAAAACTAAAAACATTAAAAATACCTTGAAATGGGGGCGGAGCCAAGATGGCAGAGTAGAAACAGCTCATCCAAGCCACTCTGCCCCCACATTCCCCCAAAACGATGTAAAAGGGGACTCTGAACAACTTCTGGAGCCCCAGCACCCACAGAACGACACAGAGAAGCTAAACTCCCGCTGAGGACAGCCCAGCAGCCCTGCAAGAAGGACCAGCGCAGTGGTCTGGGACCTGGCAGCGTGCAGAGCGCAGAGCGCAGGAGCCGAGCCCAGGTCCACATGAGCCGAGGTTTTAGCCCCAGGGCGGCAGGGCCAGCAGCTGGCTGGAGGAACCCCAGAACATCAGGAGCTGTGGCGACTCCAGAATTATCAACATAGACTTGCCTGGGACAAAGTAAGAGGTTAGTGTCCTATGGACTTTGGGACTGGTATTAGGGAATGCGTCGGCTCCCTCCCCTGGGGGCTAGAAGCCGCTGAGGACAAACGCCATTTTGTAGTTTTCAGAGGCAGCTCCCGCTCCCAGCCTGCAAATTTGTAGGGAGATCCAGCGATCAGTCTTGGGGGGTAATCGCTCTTGCTTTAACCTCCCTGGATCTGGACTGTGATCTAGGGTGGAAGTCGTGGGTGGGTTTACAGCTTGCCAGAAACGGAAGTTGCCCCCCACACGTTCGGGACGAAAATTCCTCTATCTGGCCTTAAAGCCATAGTGTGGCAACAAGCCCAAAAGTCAAGCAATTAAGTGGCAACATGCCAAGGCAAAGGAAACAGAAAAATGCAACCCTAGACTCCTATTTTGGGGGCATAGAGCGGGAAAAGGACTGTGAGGTCAGAAGTCCTGCTCCAAAAGCCCCAGGGGAAAACATGAGCAGGTTGCAGGCCATAAAGGACCTTAAGAAGGACTTTAAAAATCAAATAAGAGAAGTGGAAGAAAAATTGGAAAGAGAAATGAGAAGGATGCAGGAAAAGTATGAAATGAGGGTCAACAGCCTGACTGAGAACAACACCTTAAAAAATAGACTAACTCAAATGGCAAAGGAGGCCCAAAAGGGCAATGAGGAGAAGAATGCCTTAAAAAGTCGAATTTCCAGATGGAAAAAGAATCTCAAAAGTTCACTGAGGAGATTCATTCCTTCAGAGCTAGACTGGAGCAAATGGAAGCTAATGACTTTATGAGAAATCAAGATGCTGTTAAGCAGATCCAAACAAACGAAAGATTAGAAGGCAATGTGAAATATCTCATGGGAAAAACCACTGACCTGGAAAATAGATCCAGGAGAGACAATTTAAAAATTATTGGACTACCTGAAAGCCATGATCAAGGAAAGAACCTAGAAATCACCCTTCAAGAAATTCTCAAGGAAAACTGCCCGGATGTTTTAGATCCAGAGGGCAAAATAGAGGTTGAAAGAATCCACAGATCACCTCCTGAAAAAGATCCCAAAAAGAAAACTCCCAGAAATATTATAGCCAGGTTCCAGAATCCCCAGATCAAGGAGAAAATACTACAAGCAGCCAGGAAGAAACAATTTCAATATTGTGGAAACACAATCAGAATAGCCCAGGACCTGGCAGCTTCTACACTGAGGGATCGAAGGGCATGGAATATGATATTCCAGAGGGCAAAAGAACTGGGAATGAACCCAAGGGTCACCTACCCAGCAAAACTGAGTATTTTGTTTCAGGGGAAAATATGGTCATTCAGTGGAATAGAGGACTTTCAAGCATTCTTGAGGAAAAAACCAGAATTGAATAGAAAATTTGACATCCAGACACAAGAAGGAAGAGATGCCTGAGAAGGTAATCAGGGAAAAGAAATCAAAAGGAACTTATCAAAGTTGAACTATTTACATTCCTATATGGAAAAGCAATAACTGTGACTGATGATATCTTTCTCACTATGAAAATAATGGAAGAAGGGGGTGTGGTCATATGAATACATATGTGAATGTGTGTGTATATGGTTACAGTTATATATGGATAGAGGGCATAAGTTGAATTTGTTGGGAAGGGAGAATACTCAAGGGATGAAATTATGAGGTGAGAGAGGAAAGTGGCAAGAGGAGATGGGGAGAGACAGGGTAGGGTAAACTATCTCATGTAGAAGAAGCAAGGGAAGTGGTTGCAAAGGAGGGGGAGAATAAGGAAGGCAAAAAAGGCAAAACCACATTCACATTGAATTTGGTTCAGGGAGAAAATGACATACATACTAAATGGGATATCTCAACCTGCAGCAGGATAGGGGGAAGGGGGATGAGAGGAGGGATGATGGATGGGAGGGCATCCTTGGGGGGAGGGGAGGTTGGAAGTACCCACTATAGAAGAGGGACAGGATCATGTAGGGAATGGACCAGGTGGGGGGTGGGATGAGTGGGAGGGAATTATAAGCAGCCTTGTACAATATATCTACTATGATAATGTTTTGCATAGCTAGACATGTACAACATATACTGAATTACTTATCTCCCCAGAGGGAATGGGTGACAAGGGAGGAAGGAAATGGATCTGAAATTCGAGGTTTTAAGACTAAATGTTTCAAATATATATAAATACTATTATTAATACTCTTTTGCTTGTAATAGGGAGATAAGATGTGCAGGCATTGGGATGCAAAGACTCTCTTTCCTCTAATGGAAAAGTCGATGGGGGTATGAGAGCATGTATGGGAGAGAGCAGATTGGAGGAAGCGATATCTTGTGGGATTACTGTTCTGGGAGGTTGGGTAGGGGAATAATGGGGGGAAAAATGATTGTAACTCAAAATCTGGCGGAAATGAATGATGTAAAACAGAAGTTAATAAAGCATTTGTTTAAAAAAAAATACCTTGAAATGGAATTGAATAGCTTCTGAAGCAGTCCACACCACATTTGGACAACTCACATTATTTGGAAGCTTTTCCTTGCATGGAACATAAATGTGCCTTTCTGTAATGTTCAACCATTGCTCCAAGTTTTTTTCTCTAGGACCAAGAGCAACAAATCTAATTATTTGGGGAGGGGGGCAACTCTTCAGATACTTTAAGACAGTTAGCAGGTCTTCTTTTCTCCAGGCTAACCATCCCCAGTTTCTTTAACCAGTCTTCATATTACATGATTTCCAATCTCCTAGATCCCTGATGGCTATATTCTGGATACATTTGATTAGACTATAAGGTCCTTGAGGGCAGGGACTATCTTTCACCTCTTTGTGTATCCGTTATTCTTAGCACAGTGCCTAGCACATAGTAGGTGCTTCATAAACATATGATTGATTGGTACATTCCAGTTTATCAGTGTCCTCAAGAATTCATGTGATCTTGAGAATATTCTTAAATTAGAATAACGCTTTTTTAAAGGGGTTTTCTCAACTGGTATTTCAGTTATCTTCATAAGAGTCCTGTGAGGATATTCAGAATATGGATTTTTATCCATATTTTACAGTTAAAGAAACTGAGGCCTGCAGTGTTGATGTAACAGTTCAAGTTTTTATAGCTAATAACTGAGAAAGCTGGAAAAGAACCAAATAACAGGAGTGAGTGAGGAAGAATGGTTCTGAATGACATCAGGTATAATGATTTTGCTTGGCAGAGAGAAGAACAGATTGGGCATCTATCTTTATTCTCAAGTTTTTTCTTCAGTCATGTTCCAAAATGAGACTCTCCCAGGTGCTGGAGACAGGAAATAAGTAAAGAAACTGAGAGTCATTTCCTTCATAAAATCTTTCCTGAGAAAAATCTGGGAAAAAAAAAGACAAACTTATAATCAATGGCTTTAAGTATTCAAGGAGTTGTTCTGTAGAAGAGGGACTGGATTTGTTCTGGCTAGAGAGAACTAGGACTCAAGTAAAAAATACATGTATGTATAGATAGATAGATAGATAGATAGATAGATAGATAGATAGATACGGTGTCCCAAAAGTCTTAATAAAGTTTTAAGCTATAAAATTGTTAAGAAATCCTGTGTTTCAGCTCATTGTGAGGAAAAACTTTCTAACACAAGACTTGTAAAACAAAAAAAAAAGGCATGCAAGGAAAGATCATAGGAGGTAAAATGGATAATTTTAATTACATTAATTTAAAAGGGTCCACACAAATAAAATCAATGCAGCCAAAATTAGAAGGAAAGCAGGAAGTGGGGAGAGGTGATAGTTACAGCAAGTTTCTTTGATAAAGGTCTTGTTTATAAAATATATTGGGAACTGAACCACATTTATAAAAATAAGAGCTGTGGGGAGGATAGGTGGTGCAGTGAATAGAGCACCGGTCCTGGAGTCAGGAGGACCTGAGTTCAAATGCAGCCTCAGACTCTTGACACACTTGCTAGCCGTGTGACTTTGGGCAAGTCACTTAACCCCAATTGCCCTACCCCCCCCAAAAAAAGGAAAAAATAAGAGCCATTCCCCAACTGATAAATAGTCAAAGGACATGAACAGGTGATTTTCAGGAAAAGAAATCAAAGCTTTTTATAGTCATATGAAGAAATGCTCTAAATCACTAAAAATTAGAGAAGTACAAATTAAAACAACTCTGAGGGACCACCTCACACTTATTAGATAGGCTGGCATGACAGAAAAGGAAAATGACAAATTCTAGAGGAGATATGGAAAAACAGGAACAGTAATGCAGCTAGAGTTGTGAATTGGTCTAACTACTCTGGAGAACAATTTGGAACTATGCCCAAAGGGCTACAAAACTATGCATACCCTTTGACCGTAATACTACTACTTAAGTCTGTATGCCAAAGATATCTAAGTAAAAGGAAAAGGAACTACATGTAAAAAAATATTCTTAGCAGCTCTATTTGTGGTTGAAAAAACTGGAAACTGAGGGGATACCCATCAATTGGGCAATGGCTGATACCCATCAATTTGTGGCATATGATTGTGTTTGGAATACTATTGTGCTATAAGAAATGACAAAGGGGATGGTTTCAGCAAGACCTAGATGAATTGATTCAAAGTGAAGTGAGCAGTACTAGGAGAATACTATACACAATAAGAGCAATATTGTAATGATAATCAACTATGAAAGACTTAGCTATTCTGTTCAGTCTAATGATCCAAGACAATTTCAAAGAACTCATGATGAAAAATGCTATCTACCTCTAGAAAGTGAATTGATGGACTCAGTACAGATTGAAACATATTTTTTTTACTTTTTTTGCACCATATCTAATGTGAAAATGTTTTGTATAACTTCAAATGTACTATGGGTATAGTCTTACTTTCTTACCTTCTCAATGGGTAGGAGACTGTGTAGAGGGAAGGAGAGAATTTGGAACTGAAAATTTAAATTTTAAAAAATGCAAGAAAGATGAGTTCTTTCATCATGCTCTCTTTGCTAACTACAACCCCCAGGAACCTGTCTAGAGTTCTTTGGTTTTCAGCATGCTCAGTTTGAAAAACAGACAGAAATCTCATGTTAGAAAGAGACATTGACTGGAGACAGAAGTGACAGAGGCAAAGAGAAAACAAAGAAAAATAGGAGTTACATCTGACTCATGCTGGTGCCAGTAGCATGACACATTCCGCCTGAGCTACATGTAGTTCCTAGCAATGCTGACAAGAGGCATTCCCCAACCCCATCCCCTTTCCCAATCATGAACATGATCTCTACAGTGCTTCCTGGCTCCCATGGCAAAAAGTAGCATTTTCCAAGCATTGGATCTTCAATGTTTATCTGATGGGCAAAATCTAAAACATGTCTTTCCTATTCTCTACCCTATACTTCCATGTTGAAAAACAGTACCAGAAACTGAGACAACTGGACTCATGGCCTCTCATTCCTAGAGGTTTGGGGCATGGAGTTTGGGAAGTGGATGGTATATCTGCTGCTTGTTACTTTGCAGTATGTTTTAAGTAAATGTCATTTGCTTTACTATGATGCAGGATTCTGGCCTGTTTGGGAAGTGGGAATTCAGTGGAAACTGGAGCTCTTGGACTACATTGAGATAAAGAACAGTTCCTTGAGTATCGTGGACCAGGAACTAAGCAATAAAGGGCCTGGGTACCATAAGTAGAATGGACTATTCTGGGGGTGGTGAGCTCCCTCTCATTGGACATGTTCAAACAAAGGCTATATTTTCAGAGATACAGTACAGGGTACTACTGTATGGGATAGGAGGCTCAGCTAAATGATCCCTAATCTCCCTTCCATCTTTTCTTTTTTTATTAAAGAAATTGGGGTTAAGTAACTTGCTCAAGGTTACACGGTTAGTCATTATTTATGCATGGGTGCTCATTTTCTGAGGCCGGATCTGATCTCGGGTCATCCCAACTCCGAGGCCGGCGCTCTTACTCACTGCGCCACCTAGCCGCCCCTTTAGGGCAATTGGGGTTAAGTAACTTGCCCAAGGTTACACGGCTAGGTTTTTGTTTGTGTGGATTAAGTGTCGGAGGCCGGCTCCAAACTCAGGTCCTTCTGACTCCAGGGCTGGCGCTCTATTCACTGTGCCACCTAGCCTCCCCTTCCCTTCCATCTTTGACATTCTATGACTCAAGAATTATTCCAGTTCTCCTTTTGGTTTTATAATCTATACAATACTCCCCACCCACTGATCCTAGAGTATCTTAAATTGTTCTCTGTTTTCTGGATGTGAGTTGTCTTCTCTACCAAAGAACCTTCTTGATTTTTAAAGCTGTAGCTCATCCTTCCACAGGACTCAGCACACAATGAGCATTCTATAAATAACAATCAGTTAGTTTATTGATTTGACTAATCCTCCCACCCCCAAAGCTCACGTTTGGTTTGGGGATAGCCTTCTAAATATGTTACATCTCCATGTAACCCTGGGTAAGCCATTTAAATTATCTTAGCCACACTTGTGGCCCTCTAGGTCCTCAAATGTGGCCCTTTGACTGAATCCAAACTTCACAGGACAAATCTCCTTAATAAAAGGATTTGTTTTGCAAAACTTGGACTTAGTCAAAAGACTACAAGGGCCTAGAAGGCTACATGTGACCTGGAGGCCGCAGGTTCCCCACCCCTGCCTTTTCCCATCACTTTGTTTTTCTAGAAAGACTTCCTTTGCTATCATCTGTGGTCATACCTGGGAACAATTTCTACCATCAAGTGGTACTTGATGCACTAACTTTACACCAAAGAATTCAGTAGCTTCAGTTTCTCATCCTCTTGCTGCTACATAACCCCTACCTACTAGCTAACAGAGACCCCCATCTCTACTCCCACCTTATCTGAAGTTATTCCTAGATTTGTTAGTGGCTCATCCCACTCAGGGTCAGTTGTGACATGCAGCTCTGCATAGGAGCTTCTTGGAGGGACTCTTTGGGAAGAGGGTGGCAGTAATGAGGTAGAAATAGATTTGGGAAGAAGAGGGAGTGGGAAGACAGCGAGAGCATCTTCAGGCAAGTCCCACCAATGGAGAAATGGGTAACTGGCCCATGTTGAAGAAGAGTCACCCCAAGATCCTCCACTGTCTCTCCCTTACCCAGAGAGAACTGCTCGGTAAAAGCAGTGGATTAATCCCTGTCAACTGCCTCTTCCAGGACGATTCACACCCTCAAGGAGGCCATGACCCCCCAATCTGCTGAGCACACTCAATGCTGGTTCACTTTACTGGCACTAAATGAGACTTCTCTGCCTGAACAGACTCAACAACCACAGACCCAGTTCTTTCACATGTTTTCTCCCCCCCAAAATATGCTCATTTCTCTGGTAATAACCATTTACATTTCTCTAGCATTTTTAATTTTTCACATTCATTGTATCATTTGCCTTTCATAATGACCTCATGAGAAAACAACAATAAAAAGTATTGTTCACATTTCTCTACCACTTAAAGATTTATAAAGTTCTTTCCCCAAACCATGAAGTAGGGAGTACAGGTAATTTTTAAATGGATCTTTGATTTCCCAATATCACAAATGGCAGCTAGGCGGTACAGTGTAGAGTGTGCTAGGCTTGAAGACAGGAAGAGCTGAGTTCAAATCCAGTCTCTGATATTAGCTGTGTGACCCTGACCAAGACATTTAACTTCTGTTTGCCTCAGTTTCTTCAATTGTAAAAAAGAAAAATAACAGTCCTTCACAAAATTCTTGTAAGGATAAAATGAGATCATTTGCTAAGCACTTGAAACTGGCATACAGTAGGCCCTTGATGATTGCTTATTCTCTTCCCTTCCACTTCCCAATAGACTATATGCTCATTGAAGAGAGGAATTGATTTCTTTCTCTGTATCTCTGGCACCTAGCACAAAATTTTGTACACAGTACATATATACATAATGTACACACATTATTTTTTGAACTAAGTCTATGACTTCATTGATATATGGAACTCCTAATGAGTGCAATCTCAATAACAATGCAGATGAACATCTGTTCTGCAACTGAGTTTCAAGGAGTTTCCTGGGGCTCTAAGAAGTTGCCTAACATTTTAGGTCACTTTGTATTTGCTATTTGAATTGAACTGAATTCACCAATATAGGTAATCCCTCCCACAATGCAGGTCACAACCCATCTATGCCTCCTTATTAAATTCTATCTTTGTCTATGTCTTCTCATGAATCCTACACAAGTCCTCCCCTCCTCTCTATGTGCCTTCCTCTAAGTCTCTTGGGTAGATACCATTTGAGCAGAAGAGTTACCTGTCCTTGCTCTCACTACACAACTAGCCCACCTTCATAACTAGCCTATACTCTTTTGTATTTATAGGAACTTGATCAACATGACCTTATCACCCATCAATATTGCATTAACCCTAGAACTCAACTCCTCATCAGTACCCTCTGCCCTAAGATCCCTCTGATTGGAGGGCAAGAGCAAAGAGCTTCTCCCAAAGCCTCCATTTAAGGAGGGCACCCAGGCCAGCCATCTCTCTATTTCCCACCCAGCTGCACTCCTTTGCACTTCTCCATCAGGCTTCCTCCCTTCCTTTCCCCCTCCCCTGCTTTACAGCTTCCTTCTATGTGTTATATTCTCCTGTTAGATTGTAAGCTCCTTGAGGGCAGGGATTTTTTTCATATTTGTATCTACAGCACTTAGCATAGTGCCTGCAACACAGCAGATGCTCAAGACGTGTTTAATGACTGACTGATCTTCCTTTCCAATCATACATCTCTCCAGTGACATCTTAACTGCTTTTTCTTTCATGTGATTCTTTGTTGGTAATGTGTTGTAGCTTCTTCATGCCTCTACAATGCCCTTGAAGTGATGCTCAG
Organism: Gymnobelideus leadbeateri; assembly: GCA_011680675.1. NCBI lineage: Eukaryota > Metazoa > Chordata > Mammalia > Diprotodontia > Petauridae > Gymnobelideus > Gymnobelideus leadbeateri. Next base: position 95,225 of record WOXC01000660.1, on the reverse strand, counting down.
CATTAATTCTTTGGAAAAAATGATATTCTGTTTCTAATAACCATAGAGCATTACCAGAAGAAAAATGTTTAAAAGAAAAAATGATGAACTCCCTCCTCTCATAAAGAAGCTTAGAGGAATTAGAAGGACTGAGAAATGTCCTAAAAGCAATCCAGTCCATTTTCCTTTCCTTGTTGAATAACTTGCTATCCAGCATCAATTTCTGTACAAGATATATGTTTTGATTGGCCAGCTCTATGGTTGTCCATCTAACTGCATATCATGACCTAGACAGCTGACATTCCTTATTCACTTGGTTTTTCCCTTATTGATAGTTAGTACAAGCCCTCTTGAGTTATTATGACACTCAGGAGGCTCAGCAACTTAAACTTAATATAATCAGACCTCATTGTCTATAGCAGGAGTTCTTGACCTGGGGTTTACAGAATCCAAAGGGATCTAGGGATAGATTTCAGGGGCTCTGTGAACTTGGATGGAGAAAAAAAAACTACATCTTTATTTCAATATAATTGGTTTTCTTTGTAATCCTATGTATATTATGTATTTTAAAATTATTATTCTGAGATGGGATTCATTGGCTTTGCCAGACTACCAAAAGAGTCCATGAAAAACAAAGGGTTGAGAGCCTTTGTCTATAGGGAATTTCCTTTTTAGTAATGCTCAGTGCTAAACATGTTTCATAATTGAAGTCGATAAATACTTATTAAGCACCTACTATGTGTCAGGCACTGAGGTAACCACTAGAAATATAAAGAAAGGTAAAAAAAAAAAAAACAGCCAGTCACTGCTCTCAAACATCTCTCAGTCTAATGGGAGAAGGGAGACAAGCAAGCAACTATGTACAAACAAGATTTACATAGGAAAATCAGAAAATTACAGAAGAAAGGCAGTAGCATTAGGAGGATAGAGAAAGGTTTCTTGTAGAAAGTTAGACAGGGGCTTAAAGGAAGCCAGGGAAATCAGGAGGTGAAAATGAAAAGGGAGAGAATTCCAGGCATGAGGAAAATGTGTGGAATCAGGAGATATAGTGTCTGTCACATGCAAGACACAGCAAGGAGTTCAATATCAGTAAATGATAGAATAAGGAAGTAAGAAGTATAAAGACTAAAAAATAGGAAATCCCAGGTTGTGAAGGACTTTAAAAACCGAACAAAGGATTTTATATTTTATTCTGGAAGAAAAGAACTCATTAAAAACAACAACAACAACAACAACAACAACAACAACAACAACAGAATTGGCCAAATGGAAAAAGAGATACAAAATTGCACTGAAGAAAAAAATTCCTTAAAAATTAGAATTGGGCAAGTGGAAGCTAATGATTCTATAAGATATTAAGAAATAATAAAACAAAGTCAAAATAATAAAAAATAGAAGAAAATGTGAAATATCACATAAAAACAAGTGACTTAGAAAATAGATAAAAAAGAAAGAACTTAAAAACTATTGAACTACCTGAAAGTCATGGTCAAAGAAATACCTTGGACATCATATTTCAAGAAATTATCAAGGAAAACTGCCTCAATATCTTAGACCCAGGAGGTAAAACAGAAGTTGATAGAATTCACTGATCACTTCCTGAAATAAATTCCAAAATGAAAAATCTTAGGAATATTACAGTAAAATTCCAGAGGTGCCAAGTCAAAAAGAAAATACTTTGAGTCCAGAAAGAAACAATTAAAAAATTCCACCCAAAATTTAGTAGCATCCATGTTAAAGGAGTGGAGGATTTGGAATAAGATATTCTGAAAGGCAAAGGAGTAGTATTACAACCAAGAATCACCTGCAGCAAAATTGAGTACAATCCTTCTGGGGAGAAATCAATATTTAATGAAACAGAGGGTTTTCAAGCATTCCTGATGAAAAGACCATAGTTGAATAGAAATTTTGACATTCAAGCATAAGATTCAAGAGATGTATTAAAAGGTAATTTTGAAAGAGTAATCATAAGAGACTCAATAAAAGTAAACTGCTTACATTCCTATATGGGAAGATGATATATATAACTGGTAAGAACTTTTTCATTTTTAGGGCAGTTAAAATGAGTATACATAGATAGAGGGCATGGATACGAGTTTATTATGTTGGAAATATCTCCCCAAAAAGAAGGGCTGAGAAAGAGGGATGCACTTGGAGAAAGGGAAAGGGAAAATGGGGAAATTTTTCTCACATAAAAGAGCTTTTATAGTGGAGAGAAAAATGAGGAGGTGGTGGGCAATGCTTGAACCTCACTCATCATAACTGGTTCAATAATGGAAAAATATATACACATTCTCAGTTTTGTATACAAATATGACTTACCCAATAGGCAAATAGGAGGGGAAAGAGATAAGGGAAAGGAAGATGATAAAAAGAAGGACAGATTAAGGGAGGCAGTGGTTGGAAGCAAAATAGTCTTTTGAGGAGAGAGAGAAAATAAGAAATAGAAGAAAATGGAATGGGGGTAGAAACCAGGTAGTAATCATAATTGTGAATATAAATTGAATGCGTTCACCCATAAAATGGAAGAGGACAGCAGAATGGATTTTAAAAAACACAATCCAACAATACATTGTTTACAAGAGACACATTTGCAATAAAAAGACACACAGAGGGTTAAAATAAAGGACTGGAGCCCAATCTAATATGCTTCAGCTAAACTAGAAAAAGTCTGGGGTAGTGATCATAATCTCAGAAAAAGCAAAAGTAAAAACAGACCTAATTAAAAGAGATAATCAAGGAAACTACATTTACTGAAAGGTACCATAGATAGTGAAATAGTATCAAAAAATTTTATAGCAAGTTTCTCTAATAAAGGCATCATTTCTCAAATATATGCTGAGTCTAAAACTGAGTAAAATTTGTTTTAAAAAAAGCCATTCCCCAGTTGATAAATGGTCAAAGGATATAAACAGGCAGTTTTCAGAAAAAATCTAAGTTATATATAGGCATATGTGAAAAAAAATGCTCTAAACAACTATTGGTTAGAGAAAGGCAAATTAAAATAACTCTGAGGAATTACCTAACACCCATCAAAACTGACAAATGCTGGAAGGGATAAAGGAAAAAGTGGTGTACTAGTGAATTGTTGGTGGAGTAGTAAACTTGTCCAACCACTCTGGAGAACAATTTAGAACTAGGTCCAAAGGGCTATAAAACTGTGTCCAGCACATGAGAGAACCAAGGGCTATAAAACTTGACCCAGCAATATTACTACTAGGTCTGTATCCCCCAAAAAAATCAAAGGAAAAGGAGTTGGGGGCAGAGTCAAGATGGCGGAGTAGAAACAGCACTTCCATGGAGCTCCAACCCACACCACTTAAAAATTATGTAAAAGGGGGACTCTGAACGACCTCTGGAGCTCCAGAACCCACAAAATGACACAGAGAAGCTAACCTGCTGAGCACAGCCCGGCAGCCCAGCAGGGAGCAGCTAGCGCAGCACTCTGGGAGCCGCCAGTGCAGTGCTCTGAGAGCTGCCAGCACAGCATTCTGTGAGCTGCCAGCACAGCGTTCTGGCCAGGCCCGCATGAATCGAAGTTTTAGCCTGAAGGCAGCCAGACCAGCAGCTGGCTGGAGGGACCCCAGAACACCAGTTGCTGTGGCATTTCCAGAATTATCAACACATAGATGCCTAGGACAAAGTGAGAGGTTAGTGCCCTGTGGACTTTGGGACTGGTTGGGAGAATGTGGCAGCTTCTTCCCCTGGGAGTGAGAAGCTTCTGAGAAGCTGGTGCAGCTTGCACCATGTTGCCACATTGCAGCTTCACCTCTTGACCTGAGAAATGTAGGGGGATGCAGTGACCAGTTTTCGGGGGAAGCGCTCTTCCTTTACCCTTCTTGGATCTGGATTGTGGTCTGGGGTGGAGGTCTGGGGTGTGTGACCAGCTTGCCAGAGTGTGTGGAGGCTTCACAGAGGCCACCCAACTAATACCTCAGGCAGCTAAGAAAACCCCAACGTTTGGGACAGAAGTTCCCCTGGCTGGTGGCAAAGTCCTACTGTGGCAACAAGCCCAAAAGTCAAGTAATTGAGTGGCAATATGCCTAGGCAAAGGAAACAAAATAAACAGAAAATGCAACATTAGACTCCTATTTTGGGAGCAAAGAGGATCAAAGCATGGAATAGGAGGACTGTGAGGTCAGAACTCCTGCACCAAAAGCCCAAAATGAAAATAGGAGCTGGCTACAGGCCATAAAGGACCTTAAGAAGCAGATAAGAGAAGTGGGGGGAAATTGGGAAGAGAAATGAGAAAGATGCAAGAAAAGTATGAAATGACAGTCAACAGCCTGACTGAGGAAAATAACACCTTAAAAAATAGACTAACTCAAATGGCAAAAGAGGCTCAGAAAGGCAATGAGGAGAAGAATGCCTTAAAAAGTCGAATTTGCCAGATGGAAAAAGAATCTCAAAAGCTCACTGAGAAGATTCATTCCTTCAGAGTTAGACTGGAGCAAATGGAAGCTAGTGACTTTGTGAGAAATCAAGATGCTATTAAACAGATCCAAACAAATGAAAGAATAGAAGGCAATGTGAAATATCTCTTGGGAAAAACCACTGACCTGGAAAATAGATCCAGGAGAGATAATCTAAAAATTATTGGACTACCTGAAAGCCATGATCAAAGAAAGAACCTAGAAATCACCCTTCAAGAAATTCTCAAGGAAAATTGCCCTGATGTTTTAGATCCAGAGGGCAAAATAGAGGTTAAAAGAATCCACAGATCACCTCCTGAAAAAGATCCCAAAAAGAAAACTCCCAGGAATATTATAGCCAGCTTCCAGAATCCCCAGATCAAGGAGAAAATACTACAAGCAGCCAGGAAGAAACAATTTCAATATTGTGGAAACACAATCAGAATAGCACAGGACCTGGCAGCTTCTACACTGAGGGATCTAAGGGCATGGAATATGATATTCCACAGGGCAAAGGACCTGGGATTAAAACCAAGAATCACATACCCAGCAAAACTGAGTATCTTGTTTCAGGGGAAAATATGGTCATTCAGTGGAATAGAGGACTTTCAAGCATTCTTGAGGAAAAAACCAGAGTTGAATAGAAAATTTGACATTCAGATACAAGAAGCAAGAGATGCTTGAGAAGGTAAACAGGGAAAAGAAATCATTATGAACTTATCAAAGTTGAACTATTTACATTCCTACAGGGAAAAACAATAACTGTAACTGATGAAACTTTTCTCAGTATGAAAATAGTTGAAGAAGGGTATATGGGCATATGAATACATATGTGAATGTGTGTATATATGTTTTCAGGTATACATAGATAGAGGGCACAGGTCAAATTTAATAGGAAGGGATGATACTTAAAAGGTGAGGTTAAGAGGTGAGAGAGTAATGTGGTGAGGGGGAATGGGGAGAGACAATGGGGTGAACTGTCTCGTGTAGAGGAGGCAGGGGAAGGTGGTTGCAGGGGAGGGGAGAAACAGGAAGGCAAAAAGGCAAAACCTTATTCTCATTGAATTTGGACCAGGGAGAGAATGACATGCATACTAAATAGGGTGTCCCACCCTACAGGAGCTTGGTGGTGAGGGGGAGGGGGGAAAGTGGTAGAGGGGAGGGTGGGTTGGGGGGAGGGATGTTGGAAGCACCCACTTTTGAAAAGGGACAGGATCAAGATGGGGAGTGGATAAGGTGGAAGGTGGGATGGGAGGGAGGGAAATATAGTCAGTCTTTTACAATATATCTACTAGGGTAATGTTTTGCATAGCTACACATGTACAGCATATACTGAGTTGCTTATCTTCCTTTTAAAATCAATTTTTAAAAAAATATATAAATACTACGATTAATACTATTTTGCATATAATTGGGAGATAAGATGTGCAGGCAATGGGGTGTGGGGATTCACCTCGCCCTGTTGGAAAATTTGAAGTGGGTATGGGAGAAGAGATGGGAGAGAACAGACTGGATGAGGGGATATCCTGTATGACTGTTATTATGGGGGGTGGGTAGGGAAAAAATGGGGAAAAAATTTGTAACTCAAAATCTGATGGAAATGAATGATGTAAACCAGAAGTTAAAGCATTTAAAAAAAGGAAAAGAAGTTAAATCTACAAAAATATTTATAGAAGCTTTCTGTGATGTCAAAGAATTGGGAATCAAGGGGATACTCAATGATTAGGGAATGGCTGCATAAGTTATGGCATATGATTGTGATGGAGTATCATTATGCTGTGAGAAATGATGAGGTGGTTGGTTTCAGAAAAACATAACAAGACCTAAATGAACTGAAATAGAGTGAAATAAGGATTGCGAGATCAGTAACAATAATGTTGTCATGATGATTAACTGTGAAAGACTTGGCTACTCTGATCAATACAATGATGCAAGACAGTTCCAAAGGACTCATGATGAAAAAATGCTATGCACCTCCAGAGAACCAATGAACTAAGTATGAATTGAAGTATAATTTTCTCACTTTCTTTATTGTTCTTACTTTTTAAAAAAAAATATGGCTAATATGGAAATGTTTTGCATGATTTCACATGTATAATTGGTATCATATTGTTTACCTTCTCAATGGGTCATGGCCAGATGGGAAGAAGGAAGAGAATTTGAAACTCAAAATTTAAAAAGAATGCCAAAATATATAAACATATTTATATATGGGAATATATAAGTAATGATTTAAGAAATATATTTTAAAAGAGTTTAGTTCTGAAAAGAAGGCTGTAGGACTATAACTATAGGGGATGGAAAGATCAAGTGATTTTTTTTAAAGATGTAGGAGACATGGGTGTATTTGTAGGCAGTAGGGAAGCAGCCAGTAGACAGGAAGAAATTGAAGATTAGTGCAAGAAGAAAATGTTAGAGGGATCAAATTGCTTGAGGAGACAGGATGGAAGGAGATCACTAGTGCATATAGAAGGGTTTCCTTTGCAAAGGAGAAAGGCCACATCTTCATGTAAGATGGGTGAAAGAGAAAATAGTGGTGGGAGCCATCTGAGAAATGTGAGATGAGGAAGAGGAGAGAAGAGGGACATCTTGGCAAATAACCTCAATTTTTTTCAGTAAAATAAGAGGTAATGTTCTTAACTGAGAGACTAAAGAGATGGAGAACCATGAGAGGCTTCAGGGGGGATTAAAAAACTTAGAAAAGTAACTGTGGTGAGTAGGATAGTGAGTCAATTAGGAAAGGGTAAAAGGATTGCCTTGCTACAGGGAGGGTCCAGTTGAGATTATATAAATGGGTAGTGGACCCAGTCAGAATGGTTTGTTATTTCCTCCACCACCTTTTAGCAGAATATGAATGGAGTCAAAGTGGAAATAATCCAAGACTGAGTTTTGTCAGGGCAAGACTGGGGAAAGGGGCTTAAGTAAGAGTACTATGACAAGCACTTTTACCAATCTTCTGTATGTTGTCTCTTAATATTAATAATCAGAGAGTTGAAGAAAATTATCTCTATTGTCACCTATCACAAAGAATCTTATATGATTTTGACATCTGCATGGGAGCCACTTTGTTGGAGGAGAACCTTTAGGGTGGCCCTTTGCTCTACCAAATCAAATGCTTTTTTATAGTCAATAAAAATAAGCACAGTAGCATCTTATATTATCTATAACATTCGATCTCTAGTGGCGGCAATGTGTGGCTATAAAGATATGGTCAGCTATTGAACATCATTTTCAAAAGCCTCCCTATTTCCTTTTGATACCTTTATCAAGTATTTCCTTGATATATGTAAGATTATTCTCATAAAACATTTGGTGGATATAGTCAAGAAAGCATATGGATGCATAGTTTTATATAGATAGGGATGTAGGCACATACGTCCACAGTTTATATTCTTTCAACCATCCCTTTTTCATAACAATGTAGTCCAAGATGGAGGTGTTTTTTTTCAAGTCTTTGTTATCACCTGTTTTGCAGATACCTTAAAATCACTTTCGGAATGTCCCCTAAATTAGGCTGCCTCCAGCAAAGACCTTTTCTGTGTATCCTTGGACTAATCTAGGACCATTTCTATGTCTTCATGCAACACACTGCGGACATGCTAGAGCCCAAATGTGATAGACTCCAGTGTCATTAACTGAAAAAAAGTTTATTATAGAAATCTTTATAGATATTTTTCATCAGTTGTCTATCCTTCCAATTAAATGACCTCAGGGTGATTTTGCTTACTTGCTTCTGTCACCAAATTTTCTGTAAATTTATTTTTTTTAATCCATCACTACTTATAGTTTTAGAGGTGATGTTGTTCACAATCCTCCACTGTCTTCTTCTGAAAACTTTTACAAATGGGTTTATATTTGCCCTTGATTTAGTTCTGAAAAGAAGGATGTAGGACGATAATTATCAGGGATAGAAAGATCAAGTGATTTTTTTAAAGATGTAGGAGACATGGGTATGTTTGTAGGCATTAGGAAGAAACTGAAGATTAGTAGAAGAAGGGAATGTTAGAGGGACCAAATTGCTAGGGGACACAGGATGGAATGGGATCCCTTGTGCATGTAGAAGAGTTTCCCTCACCAAGGATGAGTGAAGGAGGAAATAGTGGTGGGAGTCTCTGCTTGACAAGGAAGTCAGAGATTTACTGGCTGAAACCATTTTTGCTATCTTTTGTTTTCCTAGCTATGACCATTAATTTGTATAACCTAATCTCTCCTAGGAAATGGTAGTTGTTTGTGTCAGTATATGTTCTTTTATCCATTTCTCATTTTTGGAAATGTTTGAAGAGGCCAGGAGGAGTTGCCTCAACTGGACTTCATTTCTCATTTTTTTTATTCTTTCTTCTCATTTCCTACTAATTTTGATTTGGGTTCTGACAAATTTGATTTGTGTGGTCTGACCAAAAATGATGTGGAAATGACTCCTACCTCAGTATCTAGTCATTTGCTGTCTGTCACAATATAATCCATTAATTTCTCTGACATGATTCAGTGTTTGCTATGCATATTGTCTCTGGATACTCTTCTTGAATAAAGTATTCATATAATATATATATGTGAGACATTTTTGTGTAGCTTTAAAAGCTTTAACCACTCTTGTTCCTTATTTCCAAACTATGGTTTCCAACACTTTGGAGGGGGTGTCATCTTCCAATATCCCCACCTTTGCCCTGGAGCACAGACTTGAAGAGCCACATAGGTTGCCCTAGAATTCCTCCATCCTCATCCTCTGCAATGGAAGTTGATTCAATTACTTTCATGTGGTCTTTTTTGCAAATGCTATCACAAGCACTATAATATGAGGTGACTAAGTATCACATAGTGATATATTGTCCTGGAACACAATATAAAACCAACTTTTGCCACTCCTTTATTTGCCTCTTGTCAAGGAGAACCTGTGAACCATCCTTCCACTGAGATGCCACTTCCTTTGTTTTCTGTTTTCATTTATAGCAAGAAAATCAAGATTCGTAGCATTCATTTCCTCCAGTAGCATGGCTACTGGTTAGTGTCTGGACAAGGACCTCACATAAAAAGCTTTGGTCAATGGCTAAGTAGACAATATAAAATCTGTGTGATTTCTTAACACCCTCTGCTCTCATCTCTACCACTCTGCCACCATCACTTCAGAAGCAAATGAGGCCCAGCAGCATCGTATTGTTTCATGGGTTGTCAGGGACAAAGGATTCATCACCTGGGAACCAGCCTGCTGTATTTAACCTCTCTATTCTAAGCTAAGGCTGGTTGTCCAAAAACAACATAGCCTGTTATGAGATTTGGAATGGGAGGGCCTATCTCAGGCCTATACCTTGTTAGTTCTGGCTCAGTGTGGAGCAAAGTAAGACACTCATAGGTCATTCAACAGTTAACAAAAGGAGGTTTACTTAGAAGACATAGAAAGAATACTCTATAAGAATGCAATAGCATTTAGCCTGAACAGATACTGCTTCCTTCTACTCCATGTGGAAACGTATCTGGTCAGCAAAGCAAGATGGGGTGACTCAAGACGTCCATCAAGTTTACAGAGCCATGACTACAATGGATGGGGCTTCTTTATTCTTTTAAATCACCACAAAGCCACATCAGTGTATCCAAAGGCTTCCAGGAAGCTGAGCTTACAAGAAGTGATTTTAAGTTATCTGCAAAACAGTTTGAACCTTAGGCCCCAAGCGAATCACATCCCAAAGATAGTTTTGTCACCTTTCAAGGAAAAACCAGCCTAACCTATATCGTAGGGTGGAGCAATAACCCACTCAAGGCAAGTACTATACCATACTCAAACCTTTCTAACATGATAAGATGTTGGATTTAGAGCAGTAGAAGCCTGCAGAGTTCCTGTTTCACTGGCATAAACTTTGAGAATTAAGGATCACTCAGATGATACCATGAAATATCAGAAGAGGACATTTATGGTGGCATTATTATTTCCATTTTAAACATGAGGAAATTGAGGGACAGAGTGATAAAGTGACATCTCTTTTTTTCTTTTTTCACAGACCTAGCAAATGACTTCAGTCAGGTCCCACACCAGAATCGACCTCTACTTTTGATATTGCCTTTCAGGGTTATGATCCTCACCTGTGACTGAGCCAGGACTAGATAACCTAGGTCATGTGCCTTCTGAGGCAAGGGCATGTCGCACTGACCCCCTGCCGATCACCAATGTTGAAATCTACAACAGTGGCACTTCCCAATTCCTCCTTTGGTTGTATTTCTTGCTTTATTTCTTTTTTAATGCATTACCATTCAGTATTTGACCTGCCTACAACCCCACTTACAGGATCATAGAATTTATAGCTGGAATGGACCTAGGAGGTCACCTGGTATAGCCTCTTTCCTTTATAAATGAGGAAACATAAGTCCCAAGGGGCTATATGACTTGCCCGAGGTCACACAGATAGTCAATGGCAGGGCCAGGACTGAAACACAGGACCCTTGACCCCAAATCCACTGCTTTTCCCATGACACCTCTTTTCTACTCCCTCCATATTCTTAGTTAAGGACTGGATCTCAAAAATAGAAATAGAAATCAACAGATCCAAGAAAAAGGAAAGCTTGAAGTAACTGCTCTTGAGATGCATGATTCAGGTGGTACTGGAGAGAACAGAAGTGACAGTGGTCTCATGAGTGGAAAACTAAGCTAGTAATCAGAAAGTATTCATGACAAAATTCTGGCTCTCCAATTGACTCTCTTTATTATTACCTCAGGTGACCCAGTGTATACAGCACTGGACCTGGAGTCAGGAAGAACTGAATTCAAATCGTTTAGGATACTTACTAGCTGTGTAACCCTGGATGAGTCATTTAACCTCTGCTTGCCTCAGTTTTCTCAATTGTAAAATAGGGATTAGTAAATAATAGCATCTACCTCCCAGGGCTATTGGGATGATCCAGTGAGATAACATTTGTAAAGTGTTTAGCACAATTACTTAATGAATGTTTATTTCCTTCCTTCTGTGAGCATTAAGAATGAGCCATCCTTCAGAACACTGTGGGATATCAGAAGAGAGGACAATCTCAGGCCTGGGTTTGAGGACTGCTTCTGACACCTTAGCACAGAACCCTGAGCAATAGTGGACAGAGCTCTAGCTTGAATTCTACCTGTGTGGCTCTGGGCAAGTCCCTAAACTCTTCTGGGCCTCAGAAACCTCATCCATAAAATGAGAAGATTGAATCTGATGACCTCGAAGGTCCCTTTTAGCTCCAAATTCATGATCTCTTCCAATTTCTCTCTTCTCTTCTCGACAAGAAGGTTAGTGATCTTTCCACTACCTCCCTCACAGGATCCTTATGAGGGAAGGTACTTTATGAGCAGTAAAAGCGACCTTCAACTTTTAACAAAATGCCACGGACCCTTAAGTGCCTGTCCTTGCCTTGGCAACTGTCTACTTTGTCTCTTTCACCTTGCTCCAACAACTGCAAGATGCCCCAATTTTGGTACTGAGCAAAGTTCAGACATCAAAAGACCCCTTGCTGCTTATTCTCCCCACAAATATTTCTTTCCTTACTGTTTCTGGCTGTCAATTCTCTGACCCAGTCAGTGAGACAGTCTTAGAGAGACTTTGCCAATAGGCTGTGTGTCTAATAAAGAACCTTTGAACAATCTGACCTGCCAACCACAGGGTCATCTTTATTCTACAACAACTGGCTTTCAGTGCTGTCTCTGATATCACCTGAGCACTACAGAAACATGAACTATTATTTCACTTGTAATGACCCCCCAAAAATGTTGATGGGTCACTATGATAGGGTACAGTCAGCAGGGCTAGTTAAAACTTTTGTGCAGGGGCCTAATGCCTCTCACCTAGGCATGTGAGGCCCCTCTGCCCTTTTTTCTTTGGCTCACTCACTCCAGACTCCTCTCATGTTAGCAGGTCTAAGTTGCCAGAGATAGAACAACCATAACACATTTACATCCAAACATTCTTAGGGCCCTGGGAGCAATCCTGGTGAGGGAAAATACACTTCCCTACTCAACAGAGCACTTGATACCCCAGTTAACTTTTCTCTCTATTCTACCAGCCAGTCACAGGGCAATACATCCACATAATACATATTTTATACAATTAGCCACTCACAATAATGATATTATTGAATGTTAAACATATCTTTTAACTCAACAATGAAGCAAAAGAAAAATTGCATTATAAATACTAATATATTAAGGCAAATATATTTAAAAACAAACTATATCACAATCACATGTAAATCTGTAAAGAGTAGGCACACACACTCAGGAACCTGGCAAGGAAACATACAAGGAAGGAAAAGGGTAACTCACAAGTCTGGACTGTGGACTTCAATGCTATTGGTCCATTTAGGGACATCTGCATCACACAAACCACTGATCCTCACCACTCTTCAGCTGGAGAAATCTTCTCTACTCAAATCTTTATAAACTCTTTCATCTTTCAAAGTGTATTTAGCAAGTGTTAGCTCTCACTGTAAATAGCAGTTGTCTTCATACTGGAGAACTACAAAGTTCATCAAATTGGTGATGTCTGGGCTAAGCAGATTCACTCATCAGGGTGCTGGTAGTCAGTCCAGTCTGAGTGGTGCTCACAAGAGCCCACTCACCCACACCAAACTGGTGCAAAGCGCCTCTGCTTTTCCCTGCACAACCAGAGGGGGCAGCAGAGGGCAAGAGCACTTTAGGGCTCTTGGTCAATGAAGTCAATTGTCTCTCTGACTGGATGGCTTTTCAGCCTCTTCTGGGTCTTCAGTTCTCTCAGTTCCTCTTCAGGATCACATGCTTTTTTCTTCCTCATTTCCTATGGTTTAAACCAGAGCTTCTCAGTGACTTTTACTTAAAAATCACAACTTCCCTAAATTTCTCCTTCTCAAATAGATAATCCTTCTTAAAATCATCTCTCTGCCTCCAGATGTTTATGGTGTCCTGTGCCCTAAGTTTTATCTTTTTGAGTCATAAAAGGAATCCACCATACTATGCAGCTCTGAATGCTTCAACATAATCTTCTATCTCTTCGGCATCCATGGAACTGTGTTTCTTTAGACTTATACTCTTCTAGTTTTTAATAAACAAAAGACCGTTCTTTGCCTCTTTATAACATAAATTCACACACACACACACAACTGAGGCAACATTCTACATTATTGGCAAAGATACCTAAGTCCTCACATCTACACCACAAATCATTTTTCTCTTCCAAACTGTCCAAAGCCCATCTGAAAGCAGTTTCTACATATATACATGTAAGCATGCATACATGCATGTTACGTATGTTTGTGTGTGTGTGCATGTGCGTGTGTGTGTGTGTGTGTGTGTGTGTGTGTGGTATATGTATGCAACACAGTGGATAGAGCACTGGCCCTGGAGTGAGGAAGACCTGAATTCAAATCCAGCCTCAGACACTTAGTAGCTGTGTTATCCTGGGCAACTATAAAATGAGCTGGAGAAGGAAAGGGCAAACCATTCCAATATCTTTGACAAGAAAACTCCAAAAGGGGTCATGAAGAGTTACACATGACTGAAACAACTGAACAACAACTATGTACACGCACACATATAAAATTAGTTGTATATACTAAAAATTATTTTTCTGCTCATACTAGGTATAAACATTATCACCGGAGGCGGCTAGGTGGCACAGTGAATAAGAGTGCCGGCGCCAGAGTCGGGAGGACCTGGGATCAGTTCCGGCCTCAGAAAATGAGCACCCACACATAAATAATGACTGGCTGTGTAACCTTGAACAAGTTACTTAATCCTAATTGCTTTAAGAAAAAAAAAATATTATCATCTATAAAAATAGCAATAGCTTACAGCCTTAGATAATTATATAATGATATAATTATTATATAATGATATAATTATTATCTATTATTATATATAATTATATAAACATCTTCCTTTACATACACAAAAATTCCTTTTCTCTTCCTTTCATTATGAAATTTGAAATCTGTTTATCTTAAAAAAAAACCCAATGTACCTTATATACTGGACTTAGAACCATGAGAAATGTGGATCTGAATCCTGGCTTCAACATTTCTAATTGTATGCTTCTGAGAAGTTCAGTTAACCTTTTTAAGCCTCATATTCCTAATCTGTAAAAGAGAATCACACTTATACTATCTACCTCACAGATTTTTGTGTGTGAAAAAGCACTTTGTGAATCAAAGTGCTAGAGAAATATAAAATTATTAAATCTCAAAGCAGGAAAAGGGAATTTTTTTATATACTTGGAAGAGATGGATGCTGAGGGGCTTTCTAACTCAAACTCTGAAATTCATTATAATTATTTATATAGTACTTTGGGATGTTATTATATTTATCACCATTTGTTGGTCCATACCTGTGATTTCATTGGCTTACAGTACTCTGTAATGAAGCAATTCCCTTTACTAATGTAAATCATCAACTGTTTTGCAATTTAAAGTCTCTACTAATGACAGTCAGCTTCAGAATTGGGTTGATGAGTTGATGTCAGCTTGAAGAGAGGTCTCTAGAGGAATACCTTACAGATCTGTCCTTGGTCCTTACTGTTCAGCATGTTTGTCAAAGGCTTTGATGGCATACTTGTCAATTTTGCAGATTACACAAAACTAATAAGGGTAGTTAGCACATTGACTCTAATAGAATCTAAAAAGATCAACAGGTTAGGACAATGAACCAAATTTAGGAAGATGAAATTCAATAGGGATATAAAATCCTATACTTGAGATAAAAGAAACAACTATACAAACATGAGACATATGAACAAGAGTTTATGAGAAAAATATTTTGGGGGGAGGGGAATATTTAGTGGACTGCACACTTGTGCATCAATAATATGACATTGCAGTCAAAAATGCTGACACAGCATTGAGCTATATTATTTACTTTTGTTAGCATTATCATTTCAGTCTTCTCATCTTCTTTAATGGTCTTCAGATAGAAGTGGTCCTAGGATAAGTCACCATCCTACTATCTTTTTTTCTATTTAATGTTCATGGACTGTTCCATGAGTTGATAAAATGACTGTTTTAAAATTTGATATATTTAAATATGTAATTTGCTTATATTTAAATATATAATATTATATATAAATATAATTTAAAATTATATTGGGATGTAAGCTAATCTTCTTCAAGCTTACTAAAAGCATCCTTGGTATAACTTCATTAACATACAGGACAACATGGATTATACGTACCTTGTGCTGTTCCCACAAGATTTTGACCTTCCCTGTTAGATCTCTATATTTTGAGTGCTTTTCATTGCATGTAATTTGGTATTTGGAAGGCTGACATTTATTTAAAATGTTGTTCTTATATTTTCGTGGATCAATGTTATGTTTAGGCAATTTTTAGCTTGGCCTATAATTTTGGCCTATTTTCAGCTTAGTGTATTGGTTGAGTTCTCAAAAATATTTTGAGGTCTGTATTTATAGTATGATGATTTGTTGTCAGTCCCTTCATGAATAATATTGAGCTTCTGATATACAATTTTAGCCACCAACTCATATCTTGTGAGGAATTCAGTAGGTGCTAAAATTTTGTAGCCTACAGTAACACATTACACAGTTTCTAACATTTCCTTGAATAATATACATTGATTAATAAGTGAAAATTCTTTAAAAATAACCCTACTCTAACTGCTGGTATTAATGAGCTGGTCCTGGACTGCCATTACAAATGCTTCCATTCCCCAAACAAATCTGCACAATTCAGCTATTTGTTCAAGGTTTCTTTGTTAACTTATTTTTGACTGAGTTCATGCAGATATTGCCAGTGGAGGGCTTTTTTATTCTATTCAAGAGTCTTATGAACTTTGTAGATTCCATCTAGAAGAAAACTAGGTTGGTTGTTGTTAGGGTTTTTTTTTTTTTACATTCTACAAATCTAATGGCCCATTATTAACCTTTTATTATTGTTCCATGAACTGATGGCCACTCATTACAAAAGTATTTCTGTAGGATTTTTTTTAACTTTTCGTCACATATTCTAAGAATGTCCATCAATCCACTTTCTCCTTTTTTAACAAGGAAATGTTCATCTTTTTATAGCTGCCTTAAGGTAATGAGCTCCATTTTTAATTAATATTGTACAGATTTTTGTTAGGATATTTTTCAAATCTGTTATGTTAATCTTTTCAAGTCTATTTCAGTTTTAAAAGCATAGGTATTTATTGTTTTAAGCACTTTCCCATTCAGATTGTTATTTCCCAATAATGATAATAGAAAACAAGAAATGTGGTCTAATAGATAGATAGATAGATGTGACCAGAATCAGGAAGCAGTGGGTCTAAGTCCTAACTTCATCACATTCAGGCTGTGTTTCTCTGGGCAAGTCACTTAACCTCTCAGTTGTTCCAGGTTATTCTCTAAGAATATAAGTTGCAAAATTCTTACTGATCTGAATTGATTGAGTTTCTTCACTGGGAATTGCCAACAGATATAAAATCACAAGTCTAGAGCTTCCCCCCCTGCCTCTGCCTAAAAAACCTTACCTTATTGAACTGTTACCATTAATTATTATAACAACTCACATTTATATGATGCTTTAAAGTGTACAAAACACTTTTTACACACACACACACACATCCTCCTTGAAGTAGGTAGTATTATTATCCTTATTTTATATATGATGAAACTGATGCTCAAAAAATGTGTCTTGCCTATGATCATGCAATTAGCATCTGATGTAAAATACGAACCTAGGTTTCCTAACTCTTAAGTCCTATGCCCCAAATAAGACCAGCAGTAATGGCATTAACAGCTTGTGCAAACAGGTCAGAAACTCTTAGCAAGACCAGAGATGTATAGGGCCTATAGGGCTCCCTTTTTGGAGGCAGCAAGAGCAGAGGGGTGACCCAAAACAGCTCCAGGGCTGGAAGCTTGGAAGCCCCAGGATGTGCTAGGAACCAGTGTAGCACAGCAGTGTTCAAACCAAGACAGACCAGGTGTATAAGGACTCAGAAGTCTCAAGCACTCTCTTAAGAAGCCATATAAATCCTTGAAAATCCATCACTCTGAATCTCAAAAGAATTCAATGACTCCAGGAGACAGAAAGAAATAATAGAATAAAATCAAAAGATTGAAAAATAGAAGATAATATAAGGTATGTGATATTAGAAACAATTGACCTCCTATAAACAAGAAGAGATCTTGGAATATGATATTTCAAGAGGCAAAAGAGATAGAATTACAACCACAAATAACTTACCCTGCAAAGCTGAGTATAATCCTACAGAGGAAAAAAAATGGATCTTTAATGGATCAGAGTACTTTCAAGTATTTCTGTTGAAAAGACTATGGCCAAATGGGAACTTTGAAATGCAAACATGAGTGTCAAAAGAAACCCAGAAAGGTAAGTTTATTTGAGCAGTTGAAGGGGAGGTATGATGACTTAGTGCTAAGATATTAATAATAGGGGGAAAAGAAACAAATGTCCCTTTAAAACTTTAATGTCTATAAAGTGTATTGAGAGAGTTAAATAAGAGAGACAAAGGATCTGAGGATGGATTTCTCCTATTTTGAAGGATTAGCAATAGTCATACCAAGAAAGGGGGAAGAGGCATTGAAATATTTTTAAAATGTAAAAAAAAAAAAAAAAACAGAAAGGCATTCAGGAGGAAACACAAATAAGTAAGGCAGCTTTGAAAGTAATGTGGATTTATTTTATTTTTTGAAATCAAGCTACATGAAATAGAGATTTGCAGGTTCACATACAAGTATTCTGCTCTATATATGGAAATGTTCTTTTTGAATGTTAAGTTCAGAATTAAAAAAAATTAAAAGAAAGAAACTATGTGAAAATGTGTCTTACCAGGTTCTTTGTAGAGATGAGTGAATATGGGTGTGGAACTACTGTATAGTGTTGTTGAATTGTTTTTTACCTTCTTTTTTATTCTTTGTTATAAAGGATGGCTCTCTGGGAGGATTGGATGTAGCATACTTTAAGAAATGTAGGTAATGCAAAAGAAAAATATCAATAAAATTCATTTTTAAAGTGCATTATTTTATATGGAGTTAAGTAATATTATCCTGAACACGTGGAATACCAAAATTCGTTCATTTATCAATCATTTATTTAGTGATTTATTTATTTAGCACCTACGATATGCAAAGTCTATAGATTAACCCCTTCATTCAGAGATATCTTTAGCTGCTCAAATGAGCAGTTAATCTCAGTCCTAGAACTCTTGCCCTAGGACTGAACTGTCCTATATTGGAGAGTACAAATTCACAATTCCTAGCTGGTTCAAGACCAGCACATACTTCACATAGCATCTAGTCATCTTCCCATCTTCCTTGTCCCTGACTCTTTCTCCCCACTTGGAACATTACCAGACCATTCAGGAATTATGCCCATCCCCAAACCAAATTCCTGAAGCAGTTAATCCCATTCAGTTTTATAACTATTACCCTAGGGCTGAATTTTCTTGATTGCTAAGTAAGTGAGGCCATGCTTCCCATCTCATCTAGCCAATTCCTTAGGATCATCATGCCATCTATTGCTCTGCCATATAGATATACTCTTCTTCCTCCAGATTTCCAACTCCTTCTCTCGGCATAATAATCAAATTAATACTACCATTGCTTCTGGAAAGGATATGTTAATCCGCTTCCCTGTAGATCAACTCCCCCTCCCTATGACACCCCCAACCAACATTCCCTTCTCCTTTACCACTGCCCTATATATTGTCTCCTTCTTCCTTTCCCCCGATTAGAATATTAACTCCTTGAGAACAGGGACTATTGTACTTTCCTATTTGTATTCCCAATATAGGGATATGAATAGCACATAACAAATGCTTTTTTTTCCATTTTCATTCATTCAACAACCATTTTCTTAATACCTACAATGCACAAAGCTCAATATCATGAGATAATACTTGTACACATTCACACAGTGTTCTTCCCAAGGCAATTCCCTCAGAATGATCCTCGATCAGAGGAAAAGGGAAGGAAACAAGCATTTCTACAACACCTACTGTGTGCCAGGTTCTATATACTAAGTGCTTTACAAATGTTACTTCATTCAATCCTCATAACAATCCTGGGAGAGAGACGTGCTATTATTATCCCCATTTTATAGGTAAGGACACCAAGACAAAGAGAGATTTAAGTGACTTTCACAAGGTCACACATCTAAAGTAAGTAGGAGACCCATTTTCTCTCAGGTCTTCCTGACTCCAGGACCAGCAGCTCTGTCCATTGCCCTACCTAGCTCTCTAGCTGATGGGTGAAAAAAACAACCTGTAACTAACCAGAGGCCTCTTTGTGACTTTGCCAATAAACTAGAAGTATGAAAGAAATAAATTGTCCCAGCAATCAGCCTAAATCCTTTAGCACTTTTTTCTGTCCTCCTCCAAGTTAGCCAAAGAACTTCCTTCCTCTGCCTCTTAACCAATTTAAAACCTTAAATCACCAAAACAATTGTTTCACTCTCAAAATGCTTGAGATGCAGAAGCGTGAAAGTACATTTGGTGTGACTGTGTCAGGCATATTGCCTCCGTGCACATCAGGGTAATGAACAGATGGAAGTTTGCTCTGGCCTAAGATGGGGCTGCTCCTCATTTAAGTCATCAGTTTAAACCAGGGGCCAGAGCCATAACTAGCCATTCTGGCCCCCAGGTCACCAGTGCAAAAGACACATCCAAATCAACTTTTAAAGACAAATTCATTTTTGGTGGGAGGCGGTACTCAAACAGAAGGCCTCATGAAAGAGAGAAGTCCTAAAACATGTCCCAGGACAGAGAGGCTGGAGGGAGGAAAAAGGGAGTAGAACAGAGACCCTAGAACATAATGAGGTCGCTGCCAGGGCAGGGAGTGGGCCAGACTGGGCCAGGGAAGAATTTCCCTAGATATGGTTTCCAAGAGAAGAAGAAGCATGCTATCCATTTTCATTATTTGAATTAATTAATATTGCTAACCAGATTCTAAGCACAGTTATTTCTACTTGTTGATGGCATACAAGTGCTTTCTATACCCTCTAAATTTCAGCACCCTGGAAAAAGTCTCAATTTCCCCATCCTAGGCATGGCTCTGTCACTTGCTGGTAAATGGCCATCAGGGTGATTGGTTTGGATCCTGTATATTTATTTAACCACCTATTTCCTCTACAAAGAGAACAATGCCATGCCAAAAATGTATCATCTCCACCCTACCCATGAGACCCTACCCTGTAGGCTAGTAGTCACCAACATTGCATGTGGTTCCTTTGTGTACTTTATGCTGTGGGTTTAGAGATGGAAAATGAAACATGATCCTTGTCCTGAAGGGGCTAACCATGTAATTCGAAGGAATGTGAACAGAATGGATTTGTATAATATTAGAAGCCAGAAAACCGCATGGTGCAGTGGATAGCAGACTGGCCCCAGAGCACTTCCAGAAGGTCCTGCTTCTGGTTGTGTGACTCTGGGCAAGTCACGCAACTTCTCAGTGTAAAAGGCAACTCTAGGACAATACATTGAAGAGAAGGTGCTGGCTTGCGTTATGGAGGAAGTTTCCTCATTTGGGGATTTCCTCTATCCCAATAAAATCACAGCTCTAGCTATTATCCCTGTCTCTGTGGAAGGACCTCTGAAATCATTTGGTCCAAACACTTTGCTTTATAAATATGGAAAACAAGGCCCAGAGAGGGGCAGGGATCATCACTGCAGGTACAGTATTATAGCTGAGGCTGGATGACCCCTCCCTCTCAAGGATGAAGTAGAAGGATTCTTATATTGGGAGGAAGGTTGGACCAAATATCCTCAGAGGTCCCTTCCATTTCTGAAGCTCCAGGATTCATGACTATAGCAGATCTTTTGATATATTAAGAACCTGTGGGATGAAATCAACCGCTTAATTCTACTGTCTTACACTCTTTGTTTGCAGGACAGCTCAAAGTCTGAGAGGTTTATTGCCAGTAGCATTTGA
Source organism: Gymnobelideus leadbeateri (assembly GCA_011680675.1). Lineage (NCBI taxonomy): Eukaryota > Metazoa > Chordata > Mammalia > Diprotodontia > Petauridae > Gymnobelideus > Gymnobelideus leadbeateri. The sequence goes on along the minus strand of WOXC01000660.1, from coordinate 73,972 downwards.
ATATGAAAGTTAAGAAAAAGGACTTGAGAACGAGTAATCTTGCAGTGGCCCTACTAGGGTACTTAAATACTACTCCCACCCACGTACCTCCCTATGCCAGGGCTATCTGATGCCCTCTCACATGTTAGGGGAGTGCTGCTGCTGACCCGTTATTCTTAGACCTGAAAGTTGCCTCTCCATGCTGGGGCACAGATGTCCTATTATACCTCTCTGGTCTAAGGTCAAGCAATGCCCACCTATGCAGGGACCTAAGTACCATTACTTAGTAGGACCCTATCCCCACACTACACCCCACCCCAAATGTATACAAACACACACACCTCAGGCTGACATACTATGGCCATGTCCCTGTGCCAGTTTAATATTATGCACCCTGTGCTGAGCCTAAGTACTACCAGTATCTCCCTGTACTGGGACCAGAGCTTTCTCACTCTACCCCATCCCCATGCCAAAGACCAACATCATTGTGCTATCCACTGCTATTGTGTGCAAACCACAATGTCTCTACTCTGGACTGCTCCATTTTTTGAAGGCAGGAATTGCTATGATGAATGACTCAGGTAATTCCAAAGGTTTCTGCCCAACCAGAGCAAGGCATGGGCTTTTCCTCCTCTGTCAATGGTCATCTTCTCTGATGCAGAAAAACACCAGTTACCATTCAGTTCTGACTAAGAGACCCAGGAACAGTCATTCTCATGAACTCACCAGAATTCCACTAAGACTAGGAAAGACCATCTCAGGATAACTGTTCACTCACCTATTCTAAGGGAAAGAGACACAAAGCAGAAAAGGCCATCCAGTCTCAGGATCATCCACACCAATACATATACTCTATCTGCTATGTTCAAGCAGTTGCTATTTCTGCCAAGGTGGGGAAAGGCACCCAGGGAATGCACTAGGACCAACCTTTCACTGTTAGCCCCTGTTAGTCTCTGTTAGTAAGAAAGTTAGAATTCACAGTTCAGAAGTAAAAGTGAAAGCCCTCTCTCCTTTTAAATTGACACAGCCCCATCTCTGTCATCACCAAATCAACTGGGGTTCATTTGGCATATTTATAAAAAATCTCAAGGGGGATAACAAAAAAAGTGGGAAGCAAGGGGGCCTAATGGTACCATATGTCAGACTATGCTACAAATCTTCAAAACAATTTAGTACTGGTTAAGAAATAAAGAGGTCAATCAGTGAAACCAATTAGGTACACAACATACAGAAGCAAATGAATCTAGTAACCCACTGTTCAATAAACCCAAAGACACCAACTACTGGGATAAGAACTCACTACCCAACAAAAACTTTGGGAAAAAACTAGAAAGTGGTCTGGCAGAAATTATGTTTATACCAACACCTCACACCATATACTAAGATAAACTCCAAATAGATACCTAACTGATTTTTTTTTTAATGTCACACAATAAACTAACTAGAGGAACAAGGAAGAAAATAACTTTCAAGTTTATGGGTAAGGGTAAACTTCATGACCAAACAAAAGATAGAGAGAACCACAAAAGATACAAAAATTTTGGTTACATAAAATTATAAATGTTTTGCACAAACAAAACCAATGTAGCTAACATTAGAATGAAAATAGTCAATTGGCCAAAAAAAATCTTTTCATCAAGTTTATCTGGTAAAAGTCTCATTTCTGAGACATATAGGGAACTGATTCAAGTTTATAAGACTAAGACTCATTCCCTGATTGATAACTGGTCAAAGTACCAGTCATTTCTAAAGGAAGAAATCTAAGTTATCAATTGCTATATGGGAAAAATGATCCAAATTTACTAATGATTCCAAATGTGAATTAAAGCAACTCTAAATTTCCACCTCATACCCACCAGATTGGTAAAGCTGACCAAAAAAAAAAGGGAAAATGACAAATGTTGAAAGAGTACATTAATATCCACTCAGTGGGGCTGTGAATTGGTCCAGCCATTCTAGAAAGCAAATTGGAACTATGCCCCAAAAGTTACTAAATGATACATGCCAAGAAATATCACCACTAGACCTATATCCCAAAGAGATTAAAGAAAGTGGAAAATACATGTCCATATGTACAAAAGTATTTATAGCTAATCTTTTTGAGTGGCAAAGAACTGGAAATTAAAGGGACTATTGTTGTGCCATAAGAAATAGCAAAATGGACAGTTCTGAAAAATTTGGGAAGACCTGTACAAACTGATGCATAGTGCTTATTTAGTAGAATGGGAAAGTAACTTATACCAGTACAACATTGTAGACAGGCAACTCTGAAAGACTTAAGAACTTTGTCGGGGTGGCTAGGTGGCACAGTGTATAAAAGCGCCGGCCTTGGAGTTGGGATGACCTGGGATCGAAACCGGCCTCAGAAAGTGAGCGCCCACACATAAACAATGACTAGCCGTGTAATCTTGAGCAAGTTACTTAACCCCAATTGCTTTAAAAAAAAAAAAAAGAACTTTGTCAATGCAATGACCAAACAACCATCCCTTCATCTCATCACCTTCCATGACTTCATAGAGCTAATTAGTTGCCTAATCTTGTCGTTTCTATCTCTATAATTTCTCTCCCATAGGTCCTCTTCTCTCTACTCACAGTCACAACCCTAGTCCAAGTTCTCTTCATCTCTCACTTGGACTACTGCTTTGGCCTTCTTGCTTCAAGCCTCCTCCCACTCTATTCCATCCCCTATACAGATGCCTAAGTGATTCTCTCAAAACACAGCTCTAGGGGTGGCTAGGTGGTATAGTGAATAAAGCACTGGCCCTGGAGTCAGGAGGACCTGAGTTCAAATCCAGCCTTAGACACTTAACATTTACTAGCCATGTGACCTTGGGCAAGTCACTTAACCCCAATTGCCCTGCCTTCCCCCCTCCAAAAAGCAAAAAAAGAGAGAGAGAAAGTTAAGTGGGCTCAGTATACCATGGCACTGTTTCAATATTCTCTGAAATATCTCTTGGGCAGGTAGTGATTTTCATTGTTTGACCCAAAGAGTATGTATTATCAGGTCCCTACAGTGGAATAAGAAAAAGAAAAACCATTCTCATCTTTCTAGTAGGAGTCTGTCACTTTGAGTGTGTCCCAAGGAATTACAAGGCTCTTGACACTTTCCAATGGCTCAAGGAAAACATGGTGGGTGATACCACTGGCATAGAAGAATTGCATACAAATGGTAAGTTATATGAGTTGCATCCCATGTGGTAAGACATTGGAAGAGTTCAAGGAAAGGTTTCTGAAGACATCTGACTGCCTAGAAGCTCATCTAAAGCTATCCACTTCCAAGGGCCAGTTCTGAATATACTCTGTAAGCATGAATGACTGACCCTGAAAAAAGGGAAGTGCTCACCAACATGGCTACCCCCAAAGAATGCTTGAGATTGAAAGGCTGGTCTAGGATTTGGTGGCTACTTATCACAAGGGTGTGAAAAATTACTTCATAACTAAGCCTTTCAGTGATCTGGAAGATGGGTATATGGTAAAGACTTGGAAACAGAAGTATTTAAAAAGGGGCCCTCTGACCTAACTCTCTGCCCCTATTTGAAGATCAGTGGGATGAGAATGTGGATAGGGCTACAAAGACTTGGCCTGCTGCCTCATGTATGGACCAATATTGACTTTTGTAGCTCCAAGAAAGTCCTCTGTTATACACCGACACCAGCCTAGAGAGGATAGGAGCAGTTTTACATCAGGAAAGCCAGGGACATGAGAAACCCATTGAATAGGCCAAAGAGTCACTGACAATGAGGCTTCTTATTCCATATCTAAATTGGAGTTCTTTGTTTTGAAGAGGGTTATTAATAATAACTTCTATGGCTTTGTATATGGAGCCCATTATCAAGTCTGAGCAAATGCTAATCCACTGATACACTTTGACAAGCATTAAGGTGGTCACTGCCAGACGTAGGTAATGGAATGGACAAAATATGGGCTTATCAAGCATTACAAACCCAAGAGGGATGTGGACACATTTTTGCTCTATCCCATGAAGAATGTGCGTGCAAGGCCACTGGGATACAAATAGAAGGAATAAAAGCTATCTGTAACATGTAGGAAACTGCACCACCAGTACAAGAAAGTGCAGATGAAACTTGGGGAACATCTTCCTTGACCCTCCCCCCAGAGAATGTGTCATAAGTAGAGACCTAAGGTACTAATAAGTCCTCTTCATTCTCTTATTTTCTCTCCTAAAGGCAAAGGTGTGCGGAAGTCAGATCAAATTGACTCACAAGAGGCAATTATTAAATTTTCAGTCTGAGAATTTATACATCAGAAATTGTCAAATGCCACAAATCAAGGATTGATTTATTGTTTTGATCATTGTCTCTTAACTTGAAGTGATGGAGAAAGTGTTAATAAATGCAACTTTAAAATGTTTCTCGTGCATGGGGTTTTTTTGGAGAGCCGGTTGTTAAACATTTACCAGCACTTTTGCTAAGTAGAACATCATCAAAATCTGAAAAATCATTTATGTGCCATGGTCCTGATAAATATTAAAAAGAGAACTCAGGGAGTTTGCAATTTACTTGATTAAAATCTTCCTTCCTATTTTCCATACAAGATTTCTGTTGCTGCAGAGAGGACACACACATACATTAAAATAGAGCTTTTATCCCAAGCTCTTGATCATGAACCCTGAACAATGGCTACTCATGAATCATTTGTGCTCTGTGCTGAAGCTTTTTGAACTGGAAACAAGAGAAATCAGGTCAGATAATGCCTCTTCCTTCATTTCAGATCCTTCCTCTGCCACACTCAGAAACTGTTACTTAGCTAGATGAGACCGTAGCCTGGAAGGTCCAAAGAAAGGGACCAATAGCCTGGATGGTAGAGAATAAAGCAATGGGTTAAATAAAAACAACTCCACATTTAACTTCCACCACGTTTTATCGGTGAACTGAAAATGACTCCCACTCACAGGGTGGGCTAAGAGAAAAGGGAGAGGTCTACCAGATGATAGTGGGTGAGCAAGGATGAAAACAGACTGAAGAGGCAGGAAAAGGTGAGGAAAAGAAAGAGACAGGATGACCTGGCTGATGAGGATAATGATGAGAGAATGAGAAAGAGAGAGGGAGAGGAGAGAGAAGAGAGAGAAAGAGGGAAAGGAGAGAAAGGATGAGAGAGAGAAGAGACTGTCAGGATATATTTGGCCCTGAGCATGGGCCCCTTGCCCTTAAGTTAAGATGCCTGGGAGCCACCACAAAGTTAGCAGAACCATACAGATGCCCCCCCACCCTCCTGCACAATCCAATTCCAGGTCTTGAGAATCTCACAGGAGGGATGCAAGGATCAATTACATAAGCATCATCTACAGGTGTATCCATTTCCTTTCTATTAGAAGGAAGCAGGCCTTCATTTAAGCTGAACAACAAACCTCTGAAATGCCTGTAAGCTTGCTCAGAGCCAATTCTGTGTCACCGCTATGAAATCAGGCCTGAAATTAAATGGCTCAACAGTGCTAAGACATTCCCCAAGTACTCCTGTGAGCAGTCACTCACCTCTGAGGTTAACAGGATAAAGCCTGGATAAAGAAACTACTCATTTTACCAGCTCGACAAAGAAGCAATTATGCGACTTTCTAAAGTGGTTTCAAATATATTTTGCAAACTAGGACTCAGACAAATATTAATGGCAGCAAATTACAGTACTTAGCAGAATTATCACCTAGTAAAGAGGCGCTTTTAATCTATAAAAATATCAACAAAAGATGTAAATATGAACTCCTCAATGGGTGGTATAGCTTGAAGAAAATATACATCTAATCTCACAGTGTGTTACCTCTAATACCTGGGGAGAAGGTTAACAATTCTGAGACGTTCCCTACAGCTCAAGAATATATTTTGATGTAGATTTGTAGATATCAGAGACTTTAAATCTATTGTATAATCATAGGGCAGGAGCGCGAAACCTGGAGACCCACTTTTCTGTGCTAAGGGCCCGGCAGGTGCTTGCTGCTTTAAATGGGCAGCTCCCGGAGTCCAGTGCCCTATACACTGGGCACACAGCTCAGCTCTTCATCTTTACTAGTATAAACAGAGCTGGGGCTTCCCAGCCCCACCCCACTGCACTACAAGAGGGGACACCTAGGAGGAAAATAGGGTGTTTTGTGACCCACAATCCACAAGACTGGTAACGACCAGCCACAGCCTGCAAGGTCAGGGAACAATGAAGGACATCACCAAGAGGAATGTGGACCTACATATATGTGGACAAGAACATATCTGGGAAGGGGTAGGGTGCAAATACAGGGCCCCAACCCAAAGTTAAACTTGTATGTGGAGAGAGACCATCATCTAGAACAGAGGAGGGAATTAAGGCTTCCTGAGAGGCAGCAGCACCATCATCACCACCACCATCCCTATACACCCTCCAACTTTAGCCTGTCAGTGTCTGAAATTCCACTATTAGAGTTTCACTCCTTTATGTTAACCACTGCCTTTGCTGGGCTTTACTTTTAAAATATAGATTCCTTCTAAAATTGAGACTGCATGAGTATGTAATAACAGGCCAGCTTAGCCCAAGGCACTTCTTTGTTTAAATTAGTAAACACCTGTGTCTGTGGTGCATCCAGACAGGTACTGGGGCCATATCTGTAACCTTAGGTTTAACTTGGTCTCCCTCCCCTCCCCCACCCTTCATATAAAACCTGTTACAAAGTCCTGTCAAGTATAACTCTTCAATATATCTCATCTCCACCTCTTCTACTCTGTTCCCACAATCCTTACTCTATTACAGGCTCTAAATCTATGACCCTATTGGCCCCCCTAAGCTTTGGAAATGCCGTGGCTCTCCTCCTTTTGTCTAATGACTTCATCTCTGTGTCTTTCACTGGGTCCTCAACCTATTCACAAGGCCCTTAAGGTGGGGGTTCTACAAAGTTCTATCCTTGACCCTCTTCTCTCTCCACCTGCTCTCCCCTGACAATCTCTTTCAAGACTTTAGCTATTCTCCTCTATGTGAATAATTCCCAGATCTATATTTCCTAAGTTCTAGACTCATATCTACAATTGTCAGAGAGGTAATGAGCAATTTTGACTTCTGGGACAAGGTAGGAGATCAGAGAGGAAATCACTAAAGAGATCCTGAGATATGCCAAGGTGCACTGGGAAGACCCCAGAACCTGAAACACCCCAACATTGATTCTGAGAATACCATGGCCAAGGGGACAGGGAATAAGATGGTACCAGTCTGGGGAGGGGCTTACCTGTGGCTCAGGAGGGTCTCAGAATTCCATGACGGCTGACATACACTGGTCTTCATCTCCATTGCTCCACCAATGGCCTTTGTGTGAACTGCCTGAGTTCTAATAAGAAGGAACAATCTATTCCTCAGAATTCAACCCAAGGTCCCATGGTAACTTGACCACCAGAACCTCAGTCCCTGGGAGGAGGGAGGGGTTGGAAAGGAGATAGAAGGTAAGCGAAGGGAGGATATAGAAATAATCATCTCCTTCAATCTAATATGTGTAATAATATGCCTACAGCATGGTAGGCCAGTCACTGGGCTCTGGGAGAGTCATAGGGTAATAATGGAAATGCCAGCGTGGGGCTGGGCAAAGGAGCAAAGACAGCTTTGTCACAGATGTTGGTAGGACATGGATTAGGGCTAAAGACTTACAAAACATGCAGGAGGACCACTACAAGAGGAAGCGCACCCCAAGATATTGGTGGTCCTGAAGCAAGGCCTTAGTTTCCCTCTCCTAGTAATGGCTGTGCCAACTGCCAATAGGAAATCTCTATCTGTATGTCCTAACAACAACTCAATTACATTTCCAGTCCAAAATCAGACTTATTGCCTTTCCCCCGAAACCAGTTTCTTCTGAATTTACCATTATTTTCTCTAGTATCACCATTAACCCAGTCTCCCATCCTTGTAATTTTGATTACCAGCTCTGATCTTCCCTCTCCCTTACCTCTCATAGCAAACCAGTGGCCAAGTCCTATTGATCCTAACTTCTGGACATCTCACACCTATCCCTTGCTCTCTATTCTCATTGCTATTTCCCTAATACAAGCTCTAATTACCATCCAATTGGACCATTATAACAGGCTCCATACAGATCTCCCCAGTTCCATCTTTTTTCGATAATTCAAACTTGATACTATTGTGATAATCATTATTTTTACTCATAGATCTCGTCACATCACTCTTCTGCTCAAAAATGTTCAATGGCTCCCTATTGCCTCCTGACTAAAGTTTTAATTAGTAATTAGAGCTTTATACAGATATAACCTTCTACCTGGAATTTAAGGTCCAGTGTATGACTTCATACCACTCTACCTTTGAAGCCTAATTTCATATTACTCCCTTCCACTCATGCTAAGTTTCAACCCAACTGAACGAGTCTTGGTCCGCTGAAAACATACCTTGCTGTTACAACTCCATATCTTTGCTCAGGCTATTATTACCTATACCTGAAACATTCTCCCTTCCCACCTTCATTTTTGTGAAATGGCACAGAGGGCTCCAAAGACAATCTTTGGTGACATCATGATTTTGGCCAAGTGTGGGCCCTCCGGTTTGGCAGCTCTGTTCAAGGAAAGCTAAAAGAGAACATATGCTATACATTGCATTAGTGTATTCACGGGCATCCTAGCGTATGTGCCCCCCACCCAAGTATGTGTTCAGTGCCCTTGTGTGTCCCAGAAATTAGCTAACATGCACTTATTAAGAGTTTGCTGTGTAGCAGGCACTAGAGAGACAAAGAAAGACAAAACCTCAGCCCTAGCTTTCAAAAAATAATTAAATTTTTAAAAATTGAACATTTTTTTTAATTTATAAAAGTATTCTACTGGGGGAGATAAGATGCAAATGATTGGGTAAATAGAAGAAATACACAGAGCAAATGGGAAGTAATCTCAGAGGGAAGGCACTAGAAGCTGAGGAGAATGGGTGAGCAGAGGAAAGACCTCTTACAAAAGAAGGGATTCAGCCAAGTCTTTATTGAGATAAAAAAAAGACAAGGAATAGAGGTGAGGAGTGTTCCAGGCCTGAGGGACAGCCCATAACAAGGCACCAGTGCTGAGTAGCTTTTCTCCAGCAAAGATGCTCCCTTTCCCCAACACCACCCTCAGACTGTACTTCTTTTAGGCAGGTGAAGGAAGGAAGGAAGGAATGGAGGGAGGGAGAAAGGAAGAAGGAAGGAAGGGAGGAAGTAAGGAAGGAGGGAGGGAGGAAGGAGAGAGGGAGGAAGAAGGTAAGGAAGGATGGAAGGAAGGGAGGGAGGGAGGAAAAAGGGAAGGAAGGAGGAAAGGAAGGAAGGGAAGAAGAATGGAAGGAAGGAAGGAATGGAGGGAGGGAGGAAAGAAGAAAGAAGGAAAGGAGGAAGAAGGGAAGGATGGAGGGGGGAGGGAGGAAAAAGGTAAGGAAGGATAGAAGGAAGGAAGGGAGGGAGGGAGGAAGAAGGGAGGGAGGAAGGAAGAAGGGAAGGAAGGAGGGAAGGAAGGGAGGAAGGAAGGAAGGAAGGAAGGAAGGAAGGAAGGAAGGAAGGGAGGAAGGAAGGAAGGAAGGAAGGAAGGAAGGAAGGAAGGAAGGAAGGAAGGAAGGAAAGAAGGAAAGTAATCTCTGCAAGGTACCCTGGTCCAAATAACAAGGAATATGCCTTGGAAGGACAGGGATGTTATGAGCTGGCAAGATGGCTGGTCCTTTCTTAAAATCAGCCTCCTAGAAGGTCAAATCAGGAAGGCCACATAGCCTCCCAGGTAGGTATTTCTACTACAATATGCTTTTAATTATAGCCCTCAAATACCTGTAAGTGGGAAGGGGAAGGGAAGGGAATGGAATAAGTATTTGTTAGGCAAATTTGTACTAAGCAATTTTACAAGCACTATCTCATTTGATCCTCACAACAACCCTGGGAGGTAGGTATTATTATTATTAACCCCATTTTAGGGAAACAAACAAACAGAAGTTAAATGACTTGCTCAGGGTCACACAGCTAGTAAGTGTCTGAGACTAGTCTTAAATGCTAATCTTCCTAACTACAGACCTAATGCTCTATCCACTGCACCACCAGCTACCTCTGCAGTAAGGGGCAGGGGGTGGAGAGCAAGGAGAGGGGATGACCTCAATGGAGTCTTATTAAGGAGTAGTGGGAAACTCATGAGATTAGGTATCAGAAGACCTGAGTTCATGTCCCAAGCTGGCATTAATTTCAGGCAAGTTCCTTCAGCCCCCTGGGTCTTTTCCTCTCTCCCTATAATGAGGAGATTGGGCCAGATTTTGTCTAAGATGCCTTCCAGCTCTAGCTCTCTATAACTAAATCTCTTTGGGGAGTCATCAGGAGCTCTGGACTGATGAGGCCTGAGGTCTACTGCAAACACGTGGTCTAGGTGTTGGGAGTAAAAAGATAAAAAACTAGTCTCTGTGTTCGAGGAGCTTAATTGGGCAGGAGGAAGAGTGGGAGGAGAATAAAACACACATAAATAAGTATAGCCTAAGGTACAATGTGATCAGGTAAGGCAATGAAGACAGCTAGATAAAGCCTTCTAGGAAAATTTGAGGAAGAAATGTTTTTTTCAGAGCTGGAGATGGAGAGAATGGGGCAATGAATTAAGGAAGGCTTCATTTGAGCTGAACCTTGCAGAAGGGGAATGATTACAACAATTGATGTCTGAGAGAGTGTATTCCAGGCATGGGAGAGAGCCTAGACACATCACAGAGGCAGGAGACAGTAGGCCAAGCTTGGGGAACAGCTAGCAGGCCAGTTTGGCTGAAACAAGGAGTCTGTGAAGGGGACAAGAATAAAATAAGTCTGGAAAAGTGGGCTGGAGCCAGAGGGTAGAGAATGGTAAATGCCAAGCTGAGGTATTTGCATTTTATCCTATGGGAAACAGGGAACCAATGAATACTGTGGGCCACGGGGGTTGACATGGTCTGCCATGTGCTTTTGGAAGCTGACTTTTGACAGCTATGTGGAAGATAGAGTTGAAAGGTGGGAGACTGGATGCAGGGAGATCAATTAGAAAGCTATTTCAATAGTCCAGGTGAGAAGTGATGAAGATCTGAACTAGGGTGGTAGTTGTGTGAATAGCAAAAGGGGTAAATAGGAGACACACTAGGGATACTGAACTGCCAGGACTTGGCACTTGACTGACAGGAGCTGAGGAATGATCAGAATGGAAAGAGACAAAGGAAAGACGATAAGGAAAGAGACAGAGGTGACTCCAAGGCATCAAGCCTGGGTGACTGGAGGTATAGTGGTTCCCACAGTAGAAACAGACAAGTTGGGAAAAGGGGTGAGTTTTGGAGAAAGGATTATGAATTCAGCTTTGGATTTGCTGAATTTGAGGTGCCAATGGGACAGTGCAATGGTAATGGGAATTTGAAGATCTTCCCTGCTTTGAAAATATTCCCTACCCCTTAATAGGCTGAATGTAATCACATGGAGCCTGTGGTGGGAGGAGTTTGCTGAAGGGTAGAACAGAGCCCACAGGAATCTGGGAGTCAGAGCAACTAGGCAACAGGACAGAGAGGATGCACCCAGGGAGACAGCTAAGCTTGTGTTTGTTTGTGGAAAGGTTAAAGAATGATGTGGCTCTCTGTGGTGTTATGGGATATTAACTTCTTTGCTACTATGATAGATTTGACTTTCTGGTGTTGGGATTTGGTTTTCTGGTATCTGAATAAATGTTTTGCTTCTGTCTTCTATATAGAGGGTCTGTTATATTTTGTGATTGAGAACTATGCCAACATATGTATAGTTGCCATCGATGCTGTGAATAATGTGTTGGTGCTACAGACAGCTTTGTGAGTTTGAAGTTAAGAAGGGTCTGATGGGGAACCTGCATTCCCCAAGATTCCCTGAACAGTCTGAGGTTCCTCGGAAGCAATTTTCACCTAGCTTCTCAGGAGTGAGTTTTCTAGAAGCCTGATGTTCATCTCCAGGGTACCCTATGGATGAAGATGATGAGGCGTTTATTATTCAGCCAATGCTACCTCATAAAATCACACCATCAAAGGAGCTACTTAAACAATTATGACTATGTTGATTGTTTCTCAAAAAAAAAAGAGGTTGTTCTTCATAGTTAATTTGTTCTTCAACTCATAAAATTTATCTAGCTTGGTTACTTCCCTTTGCCGTTGTCCGCTATTCACCCAGCATTTTTATTCACCGACTAAATGCTCTTCTGAGAATTGTCCCTTGGCAAACTAGGCCGTGAGGGATGGTTAGCAACATGGTCAGTGGGCAGAGGTCTTTAAGGATTGGGGGCTGGAAAATGCTAATATAGTCTGGATATCTGTAAATGGCCTTCATGACAAAAAGGAAATTTAAGCTAATTTTATGAGGATTGTAGTAGTTTAGCTATTATTTTGAACCAGGGCACCAAGGACTGGGAAATTAAATACTTCCACAAGGCACACTAATCAACCAAGCCCTGAACTGGGTTCAGTTTCTGACTCTGTGTGACCTTAGGCAAGTCACTTAACATCTATGGGCAGCAGGTTCTATTTCAGTAAAATGGTGGGTGATAGTATCTGCTCCCTACATATCTCCCTGGGACGTTTCCAGAATTAATTGGATAATGCATGTAGAGTGCATTAAGCTTCGCAGGGAGAGAAGTTTCACAAATGCAGGGGACAATTATTGTAATTATAAATACCATGGAACCTGCTTATATGGCTTTGTCATTTAATGTTATTGCTGAGGATAATATTACAAGATTCAAGGCTATTTTTCCCATAGGGAAGGATCTTTTAAGAAACTATATTTTCAAAGATGAGCAAAGCATGTAGAAAAAATATATTCTTTCATACCAGTAGTAATTGTTAATATATTTTACCAAGCCAGGTAAACCCCACTCATCTAACCCTTACAGAGAACCTATTCTGTGTTCATCCCAGGAGGAGCTAAAATAGAAGTCCCAGACTACAGGGGCTCAAACAAGTTCAGGTGTCTACAAGGTAAGGATACAGACTACTTTAATGATAGGAGAGTACATAGGGTTATAAGAGCTTAGAGTTGCAAGGCATCTGAAAATTTGTCTGCTCTGGGTTTTTTTTTTTAACCTGTAACCTTGTTTTGGGTTTTGTTTTTGTTACCGATGCCTTTTATTTTTTTCACCCCAGTCAATCTGGAAAAACTCCTCCTCCTTCCACTACCCCCCTCCCTCAAAATTGTATGTTCCCTTGTAACAAAGAAAAACATTAATTAAAAATACACAATAGTGTGATTGTGTCTGACAGAGTATACAACGTTCTGTCCCAGTGATCCTCTGCACTTAACTGCTGAAAAGAGGGCGTTATGCTACGCTATTTATTCTCCAAGATTGTTACTGACTTTTCAGTTAGTGAGATTGAAGTTCCCATTAGTGATCTTTTTCATTTACATTGTTGTGGATAGTCTGTATATTATTCTCTCACCTAGGCAGCCAGGTAGGGCAGTAGATAGTGCTGGACCTAGAGTCAGGAAGACCCGAGTTCAAATCCAGCCTCAGCTATCTCCTGAGTTCAAGTCCAGCCTTGGATATTTACTACAGCACTCTGGGTAAGTCACTTATTCTCTGTCTACCTCAGTTTCCTCAAATATCAAATGGGGACAATAGTAATACCTACCCCTTAGAGTTGTTGTGAGGAACAAATGAGTTAATATTTGCAAAATACTTAAAACAGTCCATGGCTCTGAGTAGGCACTTAATAATTGCTTGTTCTTCTCATCTTTTCAACTTCATTTTTAAATGAGGAAATTGATACCAAGAGAAGGGGAATGACTTGTCCAAGGGCATACAGATACTAAGTATCAGACCTCAACTTCAAACTACAAGGGCACTGACTTGGGCCCCAGTGCTCTTTTCACTCCTCTGCGATGCTGCCCCTTCAAGTATGTATCTGTGTGTGGTCCTTCTCCAAGAGTCTGGTAGAAGTACAGGATTTAGGGCTAGAAGGAACCTTTGAGATCATCCAGCTCCACCCCCTCATTTTTACATATTAGGAATCAGAGGCCCAGAGAACATGTGTAATTTGCCCAAGGTCACAAAGCTACTAAACAACACGGGTAGCATTTGAACTCAGGCCTGCTAACTCCAAAGAGAATGTTGCCGTTCAATCATTTTAGTTCTGACTTCGTGACCCCATTTGGAGTTTTCTGGCAAAAATGCTGGAGTGGTTTGCCATTTCCTTCTCCAGCTCATTTTACAAATGAGGAAACTGAGGCAAACAGGGTTAAGTGACTTGCCCAGGGTCACACAGCTAGTAAGTGTCTGAGGCTAGACTTGAACTCAGGTCTAGTGTTCTATCTGCTGTGCCACCTAGATGCCCAATGTTCTTTCCACCACACCATAATTCAGTCCCTTCAGACAAGCAAGTACTTTGCTAAAAGTAAATCTGATGATTCAGAAATCCTCTCTTTGCTTTGGCCTACACTCTGTACACATTTGGGGTCTTTTCAACAAAAGTATCAATTTGGCTTTGATAGTACCAGACACTCTCCCATCACCTCTAACTCAGGCCTGGGATGGTGTCCCAGAATGCCAAACACAGCCAGCTAAGGGACATCCCTTCTGAGTCACTGTGACACATCAAGCCATCCCAGCCAGGTGACACGTCATTTGTGTCTCAAGCTGGCCCTGAAGTACCGTCTGTCTCTCAACAGTTTATGAGATCCAGCCCTGGGGAAGCCAAGGGCAAGAAAAAAACCTATTACCAGTTCATGACAAAAAAATCAGGAGCCATGAGAACAGAAGGAATTTTGAGTCAGGTCCCTAGGTAGAAGGAGGCTGGGTGGAATCCATGAAACCCTGCCACCTATTAGCCTCCCTCTTATGCTCCCTAGTCTATCCCAAGGCTCTGAGAAAGAGGTCCCCCCAGGAGGCCCCTATCAGTCAGTCAATCATCATTTTATTAAGCACTTATTATGTTCCAGGCACTGGGCTAAGTACTGGGAATGCAATGAAAGGAGAAAACACAATACTTGATCTCAAAAAGCTCTTATTCTAAGGGGGAGGCAACATGTAAACAACCACATACCTATTAGATATATAGTGCAAAGGAGAGGTCATATCAGAGGAAGGCATTAAGGGGCTGGGCAGGGCATGCAAGAAGACAGAGGGACCAGAACAGGTCTCCTGCACAAGAGGGGATTTTATCTGTGTTGAAGGAAGCCAGGGAAGCTAAGAGATGAAGGCAAGGAAGAAGAGCATTCTGGGCCTGGGGAGCAGCTCATACAAAGACAGTAAGTCAGCTAAGGAAAAAGATCAGAGCAGGGGCAGCTTCTCCTTCAGGTCCAGATAAAAGATTCCATGTAAGGCTCTGGCTCAGGGGCCAGGGAGACCCTAACAATTGCTCAAGGCATCAAGATACCCAAAGTCAGAGATAAATCTGCTTCAGGCTTCCTGGTAAAAATGACAGAGTGCGACAAGCCACGTTCACTGTATTCAGACCAATTGACAGCAGACATGCTTGAAAGAATAGGAACAAAGGGTGTTTCTATAGACCGGGTCTCACTAATTTGCTTTAGAGGAGGCCCATTTATACAAAAGATCTGAAAGACAGACAATCTAGAGAAGGAAGACAGCATCCCGTGGACTAAGATCTATCAATCAGCAAGGTATCTATCTGAGTACCAGACGTGTGCCTGGTCCCATGTTCATTTCTGTTAGGTACACCAGGGAAAATAAGACACAGCCCCTGTCCTCAGTGAGCTTACTGTCTAGGAGGGGGAAGCAACACAGAGACATAGAAAATGATTACCAGTATCAGACAGGTGGGGTGGCTAGGTGGAGCAGTGAATAGAGCATAGGCCCTGGAGTCAGGAGTACCTGAGCTCAAATCCCGTCTCAGACACTTAACACAAAAACTAGCCCTGTGACCTTGGGCAAGTCACTTAACCCAAACTACCCTCCAAAAAGCAAAAACAAAAAACCAATATCAGACAGGTTAAGATTGATGTTATTTGAATGGTTCAGACGGTGTTACAATCAAATCCCAAACTGCACATTGTCAGCCCATCTGGAATGCTTGGTATATGCTCCCTCCTCATGTTTACCTCTCTGAATAATCCTTATATTCCCTCCAGGTCTCAGCTCAGAAACCACCTCCTCTGAAAATTCTTCCCTGATAAGTAATCAGTTAACCAATTTATTAAAAGCATTTTAGCACCTATGCTAGGTACTAGGGATTAAAAGTCTCTGTCCTTAAGGGACATACATTCTATTGGAAGAAACAATCATATACACAGATAAGTAAATACAAAATATATGCAAAGTAAATGCAGATTGGGGGATAGGGGAAAGAAGGGCTAGCCCAGGGGTGGAAAACCCAAAAAGGCTTCATTTGGGAGGTGAGCTCTGAAGCAAAGCAGGCATCCTCAAAGGCAGAAGTGAGAATGGACAGAATTCCAGCCTGGGAAGAAAGAAATGTGCAAGGGCCCAGAGGCATTATAAATGAAGAACACAAAGTGTTCTGGTGTGAACCTATCAAGGTGCATGTGAAGGGGGGCAAAGGTGTAGTAAGACTCAAAGTGTTGGCTGAACCAGCTTATGAAGGGTTTTCAAAACCATTGTAGCAGTTCACCTGTGTGCTATGTGAGCCCTAGAGAGCTTAAGACTGAAAACTCAGCTAGTCCCCTATCTACAGGAGAGGGAAAGAGAGCGGAACAACATGGGACATGAAGATGTCAGAACAAGAAATGAAAGCATAGCTGGAGGAAGGTCAAAAGAGACTGAGGTGTACACCAGCACAAGGGAGGGGAAAGGAGGAAAGGGGAAGGGAAGAAATGGAAACTGCAGTGGCATGGGGACAGAGGAGAGCCACCAAAATAACAGACTTTTGATCAAGGCTGAAGGATGCCAGACAGAGATGATGGAGGGAATCAAGCCTATCATGCTAAAAGGAACTGAATATTTGACCTGCATTCTAGTTGTCTTTTTCCCTTCTGCTCATCCCATTCTTTTGAGGGAGAGATGTGTTTTCCCAAAATTCTTGTTTCTGTTACAAACTCATTCACTTCTTATATTTCTCTATTCTGTATTTGTAGATGTTTTCCAAAAGAAGAATTGTTTTCTCTAAGATATTGTTCACTCTATGTATTTGTATGAGGGGAAATTAGTAGGAGGCTAGGGGGAATAAGGTTGCGGAGACAGAGAGAAGAGGGAGAAGGAGAGATGGGGAAGGGGAGAGAGAGCGAGGAGGGAGGGAGGGAGGGAGAGAGAGAGAGAGAGAGAGAGAGAGAGAGAGAGAGAGAGAGAGAGAGAGAGAGAGAGAGTCTCTTCTCTAAACCACTGGGGTAACTGTCTGGGGCTCAGCAGAAACCAAGGAGATCTTAATGTTAAGCATTATTATAATGTCCCAAAAGCAGGGGAAATCTTGACCAAAGACACAGGCAAAGCCTGCATTATGGGGGGGGGTGGGAGGGGAAGGAGAAGCATTGAGAGCTGTTTTGTAAGTGTAAGCATGAGAAAGCACTTTCAAGATAGTAACTCTCAGGGAAATGTCCCTTCTATTGACTTTCACACAGCATCAATTTAAAGAGCCCTTGTTTTCTATACATCTGAAGGCCAGAAAGAGAGATCACTGACCAAGGAAAAAGCCACGCCCATCAGACTACTAAAAGAGAGTTGTGACAGGGCGGCTGGCTAGGTGGAGCAGTGAATAGACCACCTGCCCTGGAGTCAGGAGGACCTGAGTTCAAATACGGCCTCAGACATTTAACACTTAGTAGTTGTGTAACCTTGGGCAAGTCATTTAACCCCAATTACCCTGCCTTCCCCCCTCCAAAAGGCAAAAAAAGAAAAGAAAAGAGAGTTGTTGAGAGTGCCTTTACCTAAGTAAAAGTGGGAGCCGAGGAGAGAATAGCCAACTCTCCTGCTAATAACCAAATACTTCCAACCCTTCCTCCATCCCCACCATTGTTACATCACTTAGAAGAGTCTATATTTTGTCCTAGAAGCAATAAAGAGCCACTGAAGATTTTTGAGCAGGAAAATTACAAGGTCAAACCTGTATTTGTGGATATTGATTTGACATTGATGCAGAGAATTGTTTGAAGAGGGGAGGAACTGAAAGCAGGGAAGCCATTTATTGCTATTGCCACAGTCTAAGCCATGGGCAATGAAGGCCTGATCTACAGCATAAAATGGAAGGGATGATAGAGAGGCAGATATGATGAGACTTGGATAGGAGAATTAAGGGAGTAGGAAGAGTCAAGGACAATTCCAAGGTTCAGGAGAATATCCAGGAGACAAGAGTGATTAGTGGAGTCAAATACTGTCAAGAAGTCAAGAAGGATGAGAACTGAGAAGGCTGGACTTGGCAATTAAGAGATTATTGGTATAAGAGAAATGCACTTCCAAGCACCTCTGCAAGTCTTTCTCCTGGGCCCTCTTTGTCTCAAATCTAGCTCTGGGAGGTTAGTTGGTCTTGGGCCAATTGATTTCACTCCCTTCCCTCAGTAGATGTAACCACAGAAGGGAAAGGACAGATAACAGAGGTAATGAAGTATTAAAATGTAAATGAGGCATCCTTTGTGAAATACAAACAGATTTTTTACTGAATGGTGAAGAGAGTCTAGCAATTTGCAGAACAGTGAATGGTCAAGCCCCTGGATGACCTTTTAGAGAGTATCCAGTTCAGTTTGAGAGTTCAATGAAGTGCTTATAGGGGACCCTTGCACCTAGAGCAGAGGGCAACAGCAGAGGAGAATAGGATTTCTCTTCCCTCATCACTGCCATTGACCATGGCTTCTGGCAGCAGAACCACTCACCCCACAGAAGACACCTCACACAGCAGTTTGAGCGAAGCAAAGTATGGTTGAAGGAGCAGACACACATTTTCCAAACAGATATAGATGTGGAGAGGCAGTTATTTGAGACCAGAAGCAACTTCAAGGAGCAAGACCAGCACAAAAGAGAGCTGGCTGTGGACTCAAGGGAGAACTAGCCCTGGCAATCCAGAGTCATTATATCAAGGGAAATGGACCCTGAGAACTGAGAACTGATCTAAAGAACCTTCCCAGAGGAGAAACTGCCCAGCAGGGAGTTTCATGAGAAGGCCATAGGGAGAGAAAGAACATTTGTGTTCACATATTGGTCACATGTGTTCCTTACATGTATGACCACTGTACTCTTATTCTTTATAAACTCCTAAGTTTGTGCCCCCTCTTCCCATGGACATTGTATATATTTGTGAGAAAGTGAAACCCCTTCCAGGTTTTTGGAGAAATGCTAAGCACACTGGTGGTTTATTAGCTATGTTTTAGAACTATTGACCCACAGAGTACCTGAGGTTGCAGCCACTCTCTGGAGACCCATCTCAAGAGCTCAAGTTTGAGCTAGGGGAGGACTGAAGAGAAAACACAGCTGCCCTCTGGTATAGGCACAGGGATCACAGCCCACAAAATTGCTCTGGGCCTGGACTCTTGAACTGCATCGACTCCTTTCAGGAAGAATAAATTTTAGTTATTTAAAAGCCTCCATTGGTATGGCCCATTTTCTCTCTTAATTCAGTTGAATGACTTGATCAAACTTCATGAAGGGATGACTGAGTAGTGGCCAAATTTTACAGTTAGTTTAATACCTCATTAATATATAATTACTTCATTACCTCTCTTATCTGCCCATTGCTTTCTGTGATTACATCAATTAGCAGAGGAAGCAGAAAGCAAATAGTCAAAGAGCAACTACCTCACTAAACAACAAACTGGCAAAGATGAAAAAAGATAGAAACATTCAATGTTGGAAGGGCTGCAGAAAGACAGGCACACTCATATATTCTAGGTGGAGTTGTGAACTAGCCTAATCAGTTTAGGAAGCAATTGAGAATTACACTTTTTGAAAATGACTAAAATGTCTTAACTTTTTGACCCTGAGGTCTCACTGTTAAGCATATTCCCCAAAGAGGTCTAAAGCAGGGGGCATAGAGCAGGAAAAGGACTGTGAGGTCAGAAGTCCTGCTCCAAAAGCCCCAGGGGAAAACATGAGCGGGTTGCAGGCCATAGAGGACCTTAAGAAGGACTTTAAAAATCAAATAAGAGAAGTGGAGGAAAAATTGGAAAGAGAAATGAGAAGGATGCAGGAAAAGTATGAAATGAGGGTCAACAGCCTGACTGAGGAAACAACACCTTAAAAAATAGACTAACTCAAATGGCAAAGGAGGCCCAAAAGGGCAATGAGGAGAAGAATGCCTTAAAAAGTCGAATTTGCCAGATGGAAAAAGAATCTCAAAAGTTCACTGAGGAGATTCATTCTTTCAGAGTTAGACTGGAGCAAATGGAAGCTAATGACTTTATGAGAAATCAAGATGCTGTTAAGCAGATCCAAACAAATGAAAGATTAGAAGGCAATGTGAAATATCTCATGGAAAAACCACTGACCTGGAAAATAGATCCAGGAGAGACAATTTAAAATTATTGGACTACCTGAAAGCCATGATCAAAGAAAGAACCTAGAAATCACCCTTCAAGAAATTCTCAAGGAAAACTGCCCTGATGTTTTAGATCCAGAGGGCAAAATAGAGGTTGAAAGAATCCACCAATCACCTCCTGAAAAAGACCCCAAAAAGAAAACTCCCAGGAATATTATAGCCAGGTTCCAGAATCCCCAGATCAAGGAGAAAATACTACAAGCAGCCAGGAAGAAACAATTTCAATATTGTGGAAACACAATCAGAATAGCCCAGGACCTGGCAGCTTCTACACTGAGGGATCGAAGGGCATGGAATATGATATTCCAGAGAGCAAAAGAACTGGGAATGAACCCAAGGGTCACCTACCCAGCAAAACTGAGTATTTTGTTTCAGGGGAAAATATGGTCATTCAGTGGAATAGAGGACTTTCAAGCATTCTTGAGGAAAAAACCAGAACTGAATAGAAAATTTGACATCCAGACACAAGAAGGAAGAGATGCCTGAGAAGGTAATCAGTGAAAAGAAATCAAAAGGAACTTATCAAAGTTGAACTATTTACATTCCTATATGGAAAAGCAATAACTGTGACTGATGATATCTTTCTCACTATGAAAATAATGGAAGAAGGGTGTGTGGTCATATGAATACATATGTGAATATGTGTGTAGATGGTTACAGTAATATATGGATAGAGGGCAGAGGTTGAATTTGTTGGGAAGGGAGAATACTCAAGGGATGAAATTATGAGATGAGAGAGGAAAGTGGCAAGAGGAGATGGGGAGAGACAGGGTAGGGTAAACTATCTTATGTAGAAGAAGCAAGGGGAAGTGGTTGTAAGGGGGAGAAGAATAGGAAGGCAAAAAGGCAAAACCACATTCTCATTGAATTTGGTTCAGGGAGAGAATGACATACATACTAAATGGGATATCTCAACCTGCAGCAGAAGAGGGGGAAGGGGGATGAGAGGAGGGATGATGGATGGGAGGGCATCCTTGGGGTGAGGGGAGGTTGGAAGTACCCACTATAGAAGAGGGACAGGATCATGTAGGGAATGGACCAGGTTGGGGGTGGGATGAATGGGAGGGAATTATAAGCGGCCTTGTACAATATATCTATGATGATAATGTTTTGCATAGCTAGACATGTACAACACATACGGAATTACTTATCTCCCCAGAGGGAATGGGTGACAAGGGAGGAAGGAAATGGATCTGAAAGTTGAGGTCTTAACATTAAATGTTTCAGATATATATAAATACTCTTATTAATACTCTTTTGCTTATAATTGGGGGATAAGATGTGCAGGCATTGGGACACAAAGATTCACCTTCCTCTAATGGAAAAGTCGAAGGGTGTATGGCAGAAGGTATGGGAGAAAGCAGATTGGAGGAAGCGATATCTTGTGGGACTGCTATTCTGGGAGGTTGGGTAGGGGAATAACGGGGGGAAAATGATTGTACCTCAAAATCTGGTGGAAATGAATGATGTAAAACAGAAGTTAATAAAGCATTTGTTTAATAATTCTCAAAAAAAAAAGAAAAATTCCATATACACCAGAATATTCATACCAGGGCTTTTGGTGGTAGCATAGGAAGAACTTTGGTCAATAAATGTAATGGAATATTACTGAATCATAAGGAATGATGAATATCACGAATTTGGGGAAGCATGAAAAAACTTATATGAATTTATGCAGAGTGAAATAAACAGAACCAAGAAAACAGTATACTCAATGTCTACAGTGAGGGAAATGGGAACAAAATAAGAAAACTGAACATAACATTATCAAATCGAACAAGTCTGGTCTCAGAAGAACAGGAAAAAATAACCCTCTTCCCTCTTTGCAGAGCCAATCAGGCAATGAACCTACTATGCATTAAGCACTGGAGATATAAAGAAAGAAGTCCCTTCCTTCAAGGGCTCAGAGAAAAGACCTTTTATCTGTCAGCCTTTTTCTCTGTTCCCCATACCTGGAATGCTCTCCCTCCTCCCCTTTAACTACTCACCTCCCTGGTTTCCTTTAAACTACAACTAAAATCCCGCCTTCTACAGAACTGCCTTCCCCAACCCCTCTTAATTCTAGGTTTCCCTCTGTAAATTATTTCCTACTTATCCCTGTGTATACATGTGTTTTCTTAGATTGTAAACTCCTTGAGGGCAAGAATTGTCTTTTGCCTCTTTTTGTATTTAGTATAATGGCACATAGTAGGTACTTAATAAATGTCTAACTGATTGAATCTAAGGAGTTAGGTGACTAGAAGTGTGGACTATTGTACATTCTACAAGAAACAGGATATTGGTTGACTTTGCTAAGGTTTTTTTTTTCTTTTCTTAAAAATATTTGATATAGGGTGTATCTCACTAGATAGGGGGAAAGGAAGGATTTGTGTGGATATAAGGGCAATATAAAAAACAATTTTTTAAAAATGAGTTTTTTGTAAGTGTACATTGATAACTCTGGAGAGAACAACATCAGTTGAGGGATGAGATTAGGAGCCAGATTACAAGGGATCAAGAAATAAATAAGATAAGAGGAAGTTGGAACAATGAGAGATTCTACCTCACCTACCCCACCCCCATTGTTAATATTCTCTCTGTTCTCAAGTTATCTTATATTTACTTATCTGTAGGCACATTGTATTCCCTTTGTAAAATGGAAGTACTTTTGAGATTAGGGATTTTGTTGTTGTTGTTGGCATTCTTTAGTACCTTACACAATATAGGTGCCTAATAAACCTTCATTGAATTGGATAAGCAAAGGAGGGACAATATTGATGGATTAAGGTGTAGTGAATAGAGCATGGGCCCTGGAGTAAGGAGGACCTGAGTTCAAATTCAGCCTCAGACACTTGACACACTAACCGTGTGACCTTGGGCAAGTCACTTAACCCCAATTGCCTTACCTTCCCTCCTCCAAAAAATACTGATTGATTAAAAATATGCTATGGGGGTAGAGCCAAGATGACAGAGTAGAAACAGCACTTCCACAGCGCTCCAGCCCACACCACTTCAAAATCATGTAAAAGGGGGACTCTGAACAACCTCTGGAGCTCCAGCACCCACAGAAAGACACAAAGAAGCTAACCTCCCCCTGAGGACAGCCTGGCAACCCGGCAGGGAGTGGCCAGTGTAGAATTCTGGGAGTGCTCTGGGAGCCGAACCCAGGACCACATGAGTTGGAGGTTTTAGCCCCAGGGTGGTCTAAACAACAGCCTGCTGGAGGGACCCCAGAACACCAGCAGCTGTGGCTTTTCCAGAACTACCAACATATAGATGCCTGGGACAAAGTGAGAGGTTAGTGCCCTATGGACTTTGGGACCAGCATTTGGGAGCATGTCAGCTTCTTCCCCTGGGTGCGAAAAGCAGCTGAGCAGTGGCAGTAGAGCCACCATTTTGCAGCTTCAGTTGCAGCTTCACTTCCTGGCCTGCCAACTGTAGGGGGATCCGGCAATCAGTCTGGGGGGTAATCACTTTTGCTTTAACCTTCTTGGATCTGGATTGCGGTCTGGGGTAGAGGTCTTGGGGTGTGTGACCAGCTTGCCAGAGTGTGTGGGGGCTTCAGAGAGGCCACCCAACTAATACCTCCGGAAGTTGAGAAAACTCCAACGTTTGGGACAGAAGCTCCCCTGTCTGCTGGCAGAGTCCTACTGTGGCAACAAGCCCAAAAATCAAGTAATTAAGTGGCAACATGCCTAGGCAAAGGAAACAAAATAAACAGAAAAATTCAACATTAGACTCCTATTTGGGGGGCAAAGAGGATCAAAGCATGGAGGAGGACTGTGAGGTCAGAACTCCTGCACCAAAAGCCCCAAATGAAAATACGAGCTGGTTACAGGCCATAGAGGACCTTAAGAAGGATTTTAGAAACCAAATAAGAGAAGTGGAGGAAAAACTGGGAAGAGAAATGAGAAAGATGCAAGAAAAGTATGAAATGACAGTCAACAGCCTGACTGAGGAAAATAACACCTTAAAAAATAGACTAACTCAAATGGTAAAAGAGACTCAAAAAGGCAATGAGGAGAAGAATGGCTTAAAAAGCCGAATTTGCCAGATGGAAAAAGAATCTCAAAAGCTCACTGAGAAGATTCATTCCTTCAGAATTAGACTCGAGCAAATGGAAGCTAGTGACTTTATGAGAAATCAAGATGCTATTAAGCAGATCCAAACAAATGAAAGAATAGAAGGCAATGTGAAATATCTCATGAGAAAAACCACTGACCTGGAAAATAGATCCAGGAGAGATAATCTAAAAATTATTGGACTACCTGAAAACGATGATCAAAGAAAGAACCTAGAAACCACCCTTCAAGAAATTCTCAAGGAAAATTGCCCTGATGTTTTAGACCCAGAGGGCTAAATAGAGGTTGAAAGAATCCACTGATTGCCTCCTGAAAAAGATCCCAAAAAGAAAACTCCTAGGAATATTATAGCCAGGTTCCAGAATTCCCAGATCAAGGAGAAAATACTACAAGCAGCCAGGAAGAAACAATTTCAATATTGTGGAAACACAATCAGAATAGCCCAGGACCTGGAAGCTTCTACACTGAGGGATCAAAGGGCATGGAATATGATATTCCAGAGGGCAAAAGAGCTGGGACTGAACCCAAGGGTCACCTACCCAGCAAAACTGAGTATCTTGTTTCAGGGGAAAATACAGTCATTCAGTGGAATAGAGGACTTTCAAGCATTCTTGATGAAAAAACCAGAGTTGAATAGAAAATCTGACATTCAGACACAAGAAGCAAGAGATGCTTGAGAAGGTAATCAGGGAAAAGAAATCAAAAGGAACTTATCAAAGTTGAACTATTAATATCCCTACATGGAAAAACAATAACTGTGTCTGATGAAACCTTTCCTCATTATGAAAATAATTGAAGAAGGGTATATGGGCATATGAATACATATGTGAATGTGTGTATATATGTTTACAGGTATACATGGATAGAGGGCACAGGTTGAATTTTGTGGGAAGGGATGATACTTAATGGGTGAAGTTAAGAGGTGGGAGAGGAAAGTGGCAAGAGGAGATGGGGAGAGACAGAAAGGGGTAAAATACCTCATATAGAAGAGGCAAGGGGAAGTGGTTGTAAGGGAGGGGAAGAACAGGAAGGCAAAAAGGCAAAACCATATTTTCATTGAATGTGGCTTAGGGAGAGAATGACATACATACTAAATGGGATATCTCACCCTACAGGAGAGTAGGGAGGAGGGGGATGAGAGGGGGGATGATGGAAGGGAGAGCATGCTTCGGGGAAGGGAGGTTGGAAGCACCCACTCTTGTAAAGGGACAGGATCAAAGTAGGGAATGGACCAAGTAGGGGGTGGGATAGGTGGGAGGGAAATATAGCCAGTCTTTTACAATATATCTTCTATGGTAATATTTTGCACAGCTATACATGTACAACACATACTGAATTGCTTATCTTCCCAGCAAGAGTGGGTGACAAGGGAGGAAGGGAATGAATCTGGAAATCGAAGTTTTAAAATTAAATGTCTCAAATGTATATAAATACTATTGTTAACACTATTTGCATATGATTGTGAGATAAGATGTGCAGGCATTGGGGCACAGAGTTTCACCTTGCCCTAATGGAAAAGTCAAAGGGGTTATGGGAGAAAATATGGGAGAGAGCAGATTGGATGAGGGGATATCCAGTGGAACTGCTATTCTGGGGTGGTGGGTAGGGGGAAAATGGGGGAAAAATTGTAACTCAAAATCTGATTGAAATGAATGATGTAAACCAGAAGTTTAAATAAATAAATAAAACTAAAAATGTGCTATAACCACATTTTGTCCAAAATATACAGGAACATTCAGCTACTGGTCCAGAAAACACCTTCTCTATCACACTACTATCAAGCTACTTTAGCCTCTCATTGTCTTTTCACCTGGACTCCTGAAATAGCTTTCTCACTTTTTTCTTGATCTTCTAAACCTCTTCCCCTTCCAAGCCTTTCTATCAAGTTAACTTTCTTAAAATATGGAGTCTATATCATTCCCCCACTCAAAAACCTTCAATGTCTTCTTATTGCCTTTAGGATGAAGTCCAAAATTTCTCAGCTTGATAAATAAGGTCCTCTGTGACCTAGTTCCAATTAACTTTCATAGCTTTATCTCTCAGGATCCTCCTTACTTACTATAGGCCCTAGCCAAATTAAACTATTTGTCAGTCCCAAAATATGGACCAGAGGCATCTGATCAAAATGGATGCCAGAGTGGTAGTGAGCTGTTTAGCTCCCTAACACATGTTCCAGCAAAAACCTGAAATTCATATTGGACCAAATAATGATCAAGAAATCCAATAAGCAATAGTAAAAAGTGATTTTAGCACCAGAGAACTGCATCCTGAAGTCCATAGACAATAAGAAAGGAGGCTATCAACAAAGCCAGTGACAGAGCATGCAAACAAACCCACAGCCTCACAGCATAACCAGAGAAGGAGCAGAGACTGGTATAGCCTGTAAGGCTCTGGGTCAAGAGGCAACAGGCATGGAAGGCTCCAATGGGAAGGTCATAAAGAAGTCAGAAAGCCCCAGGAAGATGGCCATGGAAGCCTCAAGGCAACAACCAGGTTTGTGCAGATGGAGACAGAATAGTCTCAAGGACTCTAAGTCCTCCAGCCCTACATGCTGAAATGCCATGAAGGGTCCTAAAAATCCAGAACACAGACCCTCAAAGATAGGATTAACCATGGGAAATAGAGGTCAGCAAAGCAACCTAGAAAACCCAGAGTGAGGCTAAGCAAGGTCAACTACCCTACTCAAAAGTATAGCAGACAATAGAGTTTGGACATGGCACAAATCCCCAATTCATAAAAGTAAGGTGGGAGAGTCGAGTAAACCAAAGAAGACACTGACCAGTATTTTTTAATTAAAAATTCAGAAATCCCCTCCCATAAGAAGAGAGTAATTCTGAAATAGCTGAAAGCAAAAATTCAAAGAAAAAACCTGAGTTTTCCACATAGATTACATGAAAGCTTTAGAAGAAATATAGCAAAATATACAAAACAGAAGAAAAGGTCTGGAGGAAATATTTGGAAGGATAATAAATAGCTTAGAAGAGGAAGTGGTAAAGCTTATCCGTGTGAAGTACTTCCTGAAAATTAGGAAAAAAGCAAACAGGATTCACTGACTTCATGAGAAGCAATAAGTGATAGGGGGAAAGCAACAGTTTTAAAAAAGAAGAAAACACAAGAAAACTGATGTCTAAAACATCTGACCTGGAAAATAGGTCAAGGAGAGATAACATAAGAATCATGGAATCCTTGAAAACTATAATTTAAAAAAAAATATGGATCACTGTATTTCAAGAAATCATAAATGAAAACTGCAGTAAGGACAGAAAGAATCCACTGATTATCTCCTGAAAGAGATTTTTCTCTTGCTTTTTTTTTTTTGGAGGGCAATTGGGGTAAAGTAACTTGCCCAAGGTCACACAGCTAGGTTTTTGTTTGAGTGTGCGTTAAGTGTCTGAGGCCAGATCCGAACTCAGGTCCTTCTGACTCCAGGGCCAGCGCTCTACTCACTGCACCACCTAGCCATCCCCTGAAAGAGATTTTAAATGGAAAAGTCCCAGGAATGTCATAATTAAGATCCAGAACTGCCATGTCAAAGAAAGACTCCTTCAAGCCT
Organism: Gymnobelideus leadbeateri; assembly: GCA_011680675.1. Taxonomy (NCBI): domain Eukaryota; kingdom Metazoa; phylum Chordata; class Mammalia; order Diprotodontia; family Petauridae; genus Gymnobelideus; species Gymnobelideus leadbeateri. Next base: position 46,030 of record WOXC01000660.1, on the reverse strand, counting down.
CTAGAAAAAAGTAATTCAAGTACCAAGGAACCACAGTCAGGACCACTTAAGACCTGTCAGCTTCAACTATAAACAAGACATCTTGGAATATGATATTCCACAAGGAAAATGAGACAGAGTTACAACCAAGAACCAGGAACAACCAATGTTGAATATAATCTTTTGAGGGTTGGTGGGGGAGGGGACTAGAAATGGACCTTTAATAGAATAGAGGACTTTCAAATGTTTCTGATGAAAATATTAGAGTTGAGTAGGATCTTTTAAATGTAAGCCAAGAGTCATGATAAATATGGAAAGGTAAATTTATTAAGCAATTGGAAGAAATTTTATCATGACATAGGGGGCTAACATTCTGATATGAGGAGAAACAAGCAGCCCTTCAGAACCTTGATGTCTTCAAAGGCTATTGAGAGAGTTAAAGAGATCTAGGAATGGATTGATTCAATTCTGAGGGTTTGAAGAGGAGTAAGAGAAAGGATGGAAAAGAGAGAACTGCCTAGAGTAGAAAAGAGGATGGAGGGTTTGGGACTTGTTTCTCATAACTGGAGTGGTTAGAAGAAGATAATACAGACCCAGAGGAAGAGGTGAGAGGAGCAGGCGTCAGACTTGAAATGGACAAAGGAATGTTGAATACAGTTTGGTGGAGAAATATCCCAGGAAGAACAGAAAATAAGTAAGGATGAGGTAGGGGTGGGGAGGGAGGAGGGTTGAAAGAAGGATGATACATGAGAAGGAAATAGTCACAAGCAAAACAAACTCCCTGTTTCTGAAGGGGCAGGAAAAGGAGGAAAAATAAAAAAAATAAAAAAGCAAGAGTCAGAGTCTGAGAGGGTGCCCATACATTGAGGAATGGCCAAATAAATTGTGTTACATGAATGTAATGGGAAATTATTGTAGTACAACAAATTAAGAAAATAAATGATCGCCTAGAAATTCTGAATAGCATGAAGTGATTCAAAGTGAAGTGAATAGAACACAAGGACAAAGACATTGTAATGAGGAAAAAATTTTTCAAAGACTTAAGAACTTTGATCAATGCAGAGACCAACCATGTCCCTAGAGGGACCACAATGAAGTATCTTACCTACTTCCTGGCAGAAAGATGACGGACTCAAGGAACCAAAAAAAAAAAGGCATGCATTCTGGGGCATGGCCACCGTGTGGATTTGTTTTAAGCTTGACTGTGCTTATTTGTTATAAGGGCTTTTCTTTTTCCTGTTGTCTCAGGTTTTAATTGGAAGGAGGTGAGGTTAGCAATCTTGATGCCAAAAAAGAGAAAGACTGAATCATCTTCTTTTAAAAATACACAGAAGAAGGGGCAGCTAGGTGGTGCAGTGAATAGAGCACCAGCCCTGGAGTCAGGAGGTCCTGAGTCCAAATCTGGCCTCAGACACTTAACACAAAAACTAGCTGTGTGACCTTGGGCAAGTCACTTAACCCCAATTGCCTTCCAAAAAGCAAAAAAAAAAAAAAAGTTCACAGAAGAGAGGGGAGTTCAGAAAGAAGCACAAACAGAATAGTTTTGAAATTAATGTATTGTGGAATTTATTCTATGTTTAAAATAATTCAATAGTATGAATAGAGATTTATGGTTTCATATATAATCTTTTTGTTTCTGATAGGTATAGAGAAATGCTCTCTTTTTTTCATTTTTAAGTTCAAAATTAAGAAACTGAATTTTAAAAATTACACATGCTCTCCTGCCTCTGTGTCTTTGTTAATGTCATACACTAGGTATAGATTGCCTTCATCATACTTTCCACCTTCACCTGCCTAAATCCTACTCATCCTTCAAGACCCTACTCAAAGGCCACTCCCTCCAGTGTGCCTTCTTTGATTCCACTCCAGCTCCTCTCCCAAACTGCCCTTCTAGAGCACTTTCCTCATAATCACTCATGTGGCAAATGCTACCCTGAATGATAGTTAATTGTACATTTATCTCATCTCCCCCTCTCATTAAAGTACTGGAAATTCCTTTAGGGTAGGACTGTACATTGTACATGTGTATGTCTATCACACAGTGCCTAATATAGTGCAATGCACTTAATAAGTCTCTATAAATGCTTCTAAAATAAATTCATATGTGAATGAATAAATAAAGGAATGAATAGAGTGGGGAAGGTGCAGTCCTCCCCATGCAAAAGAAATCACATGTGAGAGCAGTCTGAACTGAAAATAACCCTACCAACATGCAGATTCTTTAAATACAAAGGAAATTTTACTTGATAGGGAGACCTTTCACTCCTCAGACAGGGAGAATTGGTCAGGAAGGGCAAGCAAGGTTACTGAAACCACAAAAGTCAGGTGGGTATAGGTTCCCTCCAATTCCCCAAACATGTGCCAGACTCAGAATCAGAGCATTCTCTTTATAGCCCCTAGGTATAATCCATAGTCCCAGAAAATCACAACTCCCCCAGGGGAAAATATAAACAGCCCCCAAATAATTTAGATTCTGCACAAAGTCAAGCAAGTCATTTTCTATCCTGACAGAAAATATTGTATCCAAATAATCCAGATGGAGTATACTCCCTTCATTAGCCCAGGGTAACAGAAAATCCCCATCTAAATAGCCCTGGCCTTTGAATAAAATAAACCCATCTTCATCGGGGCCCTTCAGATTTGTTCCTGGACTTTCACTTTCTGTCATGCTTCATCTGGTGCTGAATGAAAGCCAGTGAATACAAAAAGTTTATAGAAAGGCGGTCATACCCTGAACCTGAGCCTCGCAAATATACCACTGATAAAACAGAATAAAAACTCCACTGCAACATAGACACCCCTTCCCAATTTCCTCTCCAAGCCCACCAAAGGTCATATAGCAGATAGAATTGGACACAATAAGACGCCACTTCCATGTTAATGCCCCCTCAGATCAAGCCTGAAAACATGAAATAATAAATTTGGGGAAACAAGCAGAATGACCCTCCTGGTTGGTTGGTTTTTCTAGATAGCATCTACATATTTTAGAAACGTACAACCTTCTAATAGAAATGAATAAACTACTCAACCGTAAAGTTGCTATAGAAGATATGCTTGTTCTGATTGGAAAGGGCATCTGCTATCTGCAATATTGATAATACTTTTCAAATTTCATCTGCTTTTGTTTGCATTCTGTGTCGTCTGTTTAAACACACTGGGAATAATAATGAATCCCCGCATTATCTCTACTTTTTCAAGGCCGAACATATAACTTTATCACAAAAATAATTAAAATTCTTTGGCACTCTTGTATCTTTTCCATTAAACGTTATCAACCAGTGACAATAAACTAACATCGGGCCAAGGCTACCCATGTGCTGCTTTTAAAAAGAATGCATTTGTCCCAGGGTGAGAGACATGAATTTTCAGTTTACAGGGTCAGACGATTCTGAAGTTTTTTACAGTGGGAGGCCACAAATCTACACCTCCATGTCCCCACGCGAGAGCCGTTAGTGAGCACGGGGTGCCCCATAAATCGTCTGGTAAGAATACACTTTAATGGGCAAAAAACCTTGGCAGCTTAATAATTCTGAGTTGCAAATTTAAATATTTTACATATCATTAGACATTAAAAACAAAGATTTATACTCAAACATCTCTGCAGAGTGAAGACTCCGTTGGTTTCATACGCAGCCATGAATCTGCCGTGGCTTCATTAGCAGGAGAGGCCTGGGCTTAAAAAAAAAATACATATAGAGACATAGATTGGCAGTAAATCACCATTTTTAATGGTGGTTGATTTATTTCACAGTCCTGGGCAGCGGTGAGTAGCATTTCTTCCCCTTTCCACTCCCACCAGAGTGGATAGAACAAAGCGTGAGTAACTATTGTCATACCTTAATAAAGGACCAATTTAAAGCAATCCTCGGGTACTTAAAGATACCTACCTTGATGCTTCCTCAGATCAACCTGGCCCTGCAAAAAAGTCTGGGTGTTCCCATTGAGATTTAATAGTTCAAGTGATGCTCACTACCTATATGACCTTGAACAGGTCATTTAACTTTTGTGAACATCAGTTTCTTCAACTGCAAAATGAAAGGGCTAGACCAGATGACCCGTGAGGGGACTTCCAACTCTCTATATATAATTCTCTGATCCCCAAGTGTCAGAGAGAGTCATCTGGGTGATATAGAGTGCCAGAGTCAAGAAGTGATCTTTGTTCAGTCTGTTCAGTCGTTTCGGTTGTGTCCAACACTTCGACACCCCATTTGGAGTTTTCTTGGCAAAGACACTGGGGAGGTTTGCCATTTCCTTCTCCAGCTCATTTTACAAATGAGGAAACTGAGGCAAGAAGAGTAAAGAGACTTGCCCTGGGTCACACAGCTGTTAAGGCTGAGGCTGGATTTGAAGTTGGGTCTTCCTGACTCCAGGTCCAGCACACTAGCCACTGTGCTACCTGGCTGCCACAATTCAAGGAGATCTAAGTTCAAATTCTGCTTATTAGCTATGTGGCAAGCCATTTAATAACCTCTCTGTGCCTCAGTATCCTTATCTATAAAATAAAGATTATAATACTCATAATACCCTGGCATCACAGGGTTGTGAAGAGGATCAAATGAAATAACATGTAAAGTGTTTTTAAACCTTAAAATGCTATGTAAATGTTACCTATTATTATTAAAAGACAAACCAGATTTAAAAAAAAAAAACATCAGCGGGGTAAGGTGGAAAGTGCCAAAGGAAAAAGAGACCTAGATTCTAAGCCCTGTCTACCAGTTATTAGCTTCAAGTCCCAGCCAAAGTCTCATCTCCTACAGGAAGCCCTTCCCCAATCTCTCTTAAATCTAGCTCTTTTCCTCTGTTGATTATTTCCTGTTTATCCTGTATACAGCTTGCTTATACGTAGTTGTTTGCATGTTGCCCCCTCCGCATCAGATTGTGAGCTCCTGGAGAGCAGACACTATCTTTTGCCTTTCTTTGTATTCTCAGCCTGGCACATAGTAGGCCAGTAATAAGTGTTTATTGACCGACTAGGCTGACTGTGTCCAAGAACTCCTAGGTTTTGGGAGTACCTGTAGACTGGTTGTAAGCAACCTGGGTCTAGGAGAGCCTACAGATATGTAACCTATATGGCAGTAATTTTATTGTATTCTTACTGTATTCATTTTACTCCTTTGGTCATGAGCAAAAACTGTATACAGTGAGGCATGCTCCTGTGATTGCCTCCATTAGGCCATGTTCAGATGATCAGTATTCATTGAAATAACAGAGAGGAAAATGGAGTTTTCCTGGTGAGTTGCGCCTTAAGCCAAGAAGCTAATTTGATTGATACACACATACCCCTAGGAGCAGATGCCAACCACAAAGGGGTAAAGCCATAGGACCAAGACAGCAGCTCTTTGAGAAATTATTTCAAGATTGGCATTCTCCCTAAGAACCCTCTGGTGTTTAGGTGGACAACCAACAGGGTGAAAGTGGGATTGCCAGCATATTTAATCCCTCTCACACACTCTACATTCCATACTGATCTTCTTGCTCCTCCCTATCCAAGACAGACCATCTACTTCTTCCATGTCTTTGGACAGGCTGTCTACCATGCTGGAAATGCACTACCTCCTCCCCTCCATTACTTGGAATCCTGAGCTTCACTCAAGACTCAGCTCAAGTATCACATCATATGTGACCCCTTTCCAGATCCACCAGTTGGTGGCTCCCTCTGAAATTACTCTGCTTTTATTTTGTAGTCACTTACATGTTTTTTCTTACATATTGTTTCCCCATAATAAAAATAAAGAAAGCTTCTTGAGGGCAGGGACTATCTAAACTTTATTTTTGTATCCCAAATATCTAGAATAATGCCTAACAATAATAATAATAATAGGTAACATTTATATAACACCTACTATGAGTGAGGCATTTTGCTAAGTACTTTCTTTTTTATTTAACTTTTTTTTCTCAATTACATGTAAGCAAAAATTTTACATTCATTTTTTTAAACTTTTGAGTTCTAAATTCTGTCTCCTTCCCTCCCATTGTCCTTTCTCAAGAGGGAAAAAATTTTACATAGATTATACATGTGCAATCACGTAAAACATTTCCATATTAGCCATGTTGCAAAAGAACATGTAAAAACAACAAGAGTAATAAAGAATGTTTTAAAAGTATGCTTCAATCTGCAGTCAGACTTCATCAGTTCTTTCTCTGGAGGTAGAAAGCATTTTTCATCATAAGTCCTTCTGTATTACCTTGGATCATTGTATTGCTGCGAATGGCTAAGTCATTCACAGTTGATCGAAAAGTTGATAGAAAATGGCACATTTGCCCCAGTACTGTTATTATGTACAATGTTTTGGTTCTGCTCATTTCACTTTGCATCAGTTCATGTAAGTCTTCCCAGGTTTTTCTGAAAACATCTTGCTAAACATTTCTTCTAGTATGATAGTATTTCATAAGAATTAATACTAGAGGGGCAGCTAGGTGGCGCAATGAGTAAGAGCGCCGGCCTCGGAGTTGGGATGACCCGAGATCAAATCCGGCCTCAGAAAATGAGCACCCACACATAAATAATGACTAGCCATGTAACTTTGAGCAAGTTACTTAACCCCAATTGCTTTAAAAAAAAAAAAGAATTAATATTAGTGCTTTGATTTTCTCTCTTTTTTAAATCAAATTAACCAACTGTTTATCTATTTTGGTTTTTCATAAAGCCAACTTCTAGCTTTATTTATTAATTTAATGGTTTTTCTACTCTCAGTTTTATTAATCTCACCTTTAATTTTTAGGATTTCCAATTTAGTGTTTAACCAGGGATTTTTATTTGTTCTTTTTTCTTGTTTTTCTTTAATTGCATGCTCAATTCATTTGTCTAGTTAGAATTGTTCAATCACAAATTGTTCAGCCATTCATCAGCTGATGGACATTCCTTTAATTTCCAATTCTTTTCCACCACAAAAAGAGCTACTATAAACATTTTTGTATATATTGGTCCTTTTTCTTTTTGTTTTTTATCTCTTTGGAACACAGACCTAGTAATGGTATTTCTGACCCAGAGGTCAACGTTTATGCACAGTTTTATAGCCCTTTGATCATAGTTCCAAATTGTCTCCCATAACAGTTGGATCAGTTCACAATTCCACCAAACATGCATTAGTATCCCTATTTTTCCATATAATCTTCAGTATCTGTCATTTTCCTTTTCTATCATATTAGTCAATTTGATAGGTGTGAGGTGGTACCTCAAAATTGTTTTACTTTCTACTTCCCTAATCAATAGTAATTTAGAGCATTTTTTCATATGACTATAGATAGCTTTGATTTCTTCCTCTGAAAATTTCCTGTTTATATCCTTTGACCATTTATCAAGTGAGGAATGATTCATATTTGTATAGACTTAACCCAATTTTCTATATATTTGAGAAAAGAGGTCTTTATCAGAGAAACTTGTTGTAAAACATTTTTCCCACTAAGCACTTTCTAAATATTATCTCATTTGATCCTCACAACAAAATCTGGGAGATAGGTGTTATAATTATCCCCATTTTGTAGATGAGGAAATAATAATAATAAGCTAATAAGGGTTGGAGGCTAGATTTGAACTCAGATCTTCCTTACTCCAGGCCTAGCACTCTATCCATTACATCACCTAGCTGCCTGGTAATAGTAGGCTCTTAGTAAATTCTAGGCATCTAGATGGTGCATTGGATAGAGCTCTGGTCTTGAAGTCATGAGGACTTGAGTTCAAATACAACAGACACTCATTAGCTATGCCCAGACTATAATTTCCTCAAAGGAAGGAACTATGTGGCCTTCCTTCATATATCCTTATTGTGCCCAAGACAGAAGTTTGCACCCTGACTACTGCAAGGGGTCCAGACCACATTATATCTCATGCCTAATTTGGAAAATGGCATATTTGCCCCATAAGTTATAGATGTCTGCCTCAGCTAAACTATTTCCCCTTGGGAGTTAGCCCTCTGGTCCTTAAGCAAGGCCAATAAGTCTTAAGATTGGGGGGCCCCTTAGATTGTGAACACAAGTGGTCCCTCTTGGGTACCACTTTTCACAGACCCATTCCATGCCTGGAGGCAGTGGGATGGAGCAGGAAGAGGAGTCAATTTGAAGTCCAAAGACCTGAACAAGGGTCCTAATTCTACTGATTGTTACCTGTAAAAACTTGGGCAAACCATAGCCTCTCTTCAGGCTTGTTTCCTCACCTGGAAAATGAGGGAATTGTGTCAGATGATCCCCAGGTTTCCTTCCAGTTTTAAAGTCCTAGACCCTATGACTGCCTTCTCTCCAAATGAACCACCAGTCAACCTCCTTGAGGAAAGCATTGCTATTCCATGAGAAAGGGATAAAGTTTTAACTAGAGGAGTAGAACTTTCCTCAGTTCTGAAGAGGGGAGAGTGGGGCAGGGAAAGACTAATTGTTTTTCCCTCATGCCCAGCCCAAGTAGAAAAATCCTAGTAAGAGAGATAGCGTATAGAATGGAAAAAGCATTGGTTTGAGAATCAAAGAACCTGGGTTCACATGCTGCCATAGCCACTTTCTATCCATGTGAATTAGGGCTAGTCACTTAAACTCACTGGGCCTCAGTTTTGTCATCTGTAAAATTAATACATTCTACTAGATGGCCTCTAAAGTCCCTTCACACTCTAGGTTTCTGCTGCTGTGATTGTATCAACAAACTGTTCTTTATTTTTGCGGTGGCTAATTGGGTTACCATGTATAGTTCTGCCTTTCAATGCACAGATCCAGGGGTGGGAAACCTGCAGCCTCGAGGTTACATGTGGCCCTCTAGGTCTTCAAGTGTAGCCTTTTGACTGAGTCCAAGTTTTACAGAACAAATCCTTAAGGGGATTTGTTCTGTGAAGTTTGGATTCAGTCAAATGGCTGCCCTTGAGGACCTAGAGGGCCACATGTAACCTCGAGGCTGCAGGTTTCCCACCCCTGGCACAGACACTGCTGGGAGGGTAGTACTTGCTAGTCAGGGTTACACAAAGAATGAAAAAATGAGAATGTGTAACTCTGGGGACTGGAGAATTGCCTAGGAAAAGATCTCAGCTACCTGGACAAGCAGGATTTGGCCCAGGGAGTCAGAGCTTAAGGAGGCTTCTGACAATATCCTCCTGGTCCATATTCTTGCCTCAGGCAGCATCTCTACCAGTGGAGGGTGGTTAAGCCAATAGGACTGAGGCAGCCTTGATCCCTGTTTCCTGAGCACTCTGGAAAGGCACAGGTATAATATAAGAGAGGCTACTTAGGGCCCTTGAGCAGTGTAGGACCTGTAGACTCAGCCAGATATTTGGAGGAGGCTATTGTCTTCAGGCCAGGCATATGTGCTGTAGAGAAGGAAATAGAAATGTGCTGATACAGGAAAGTCTACTTGTTTGTTAGCAGTGGTATTGGAAAAAATCCATCTTTCCTAGCAGGACAATCTCATCATATTAAAAGTTATGGATTTCTTGCTTAAGCATTCTGCCCTAGCTAGAGAGTGGCTCAAACTTGTTCCTGCTTATAAGCAGGCAAGCCAACAGGACACAAGAAGGAAATCTAATATTTTCTGCCTTCAGAGAAGGGTTTGCTTGAAATGAGGCTTCACTTACCCTGGTGGGCTTGTTCCTTGTGCATTCCTGGCCCCCTTAAAGGCACCACAGGAATGTTTGGTCCACTTTGTCCATGGGAAAGCAGTGCTACTCTCCAAATATACCTGGTCTCTGGATCTCAGTCATCTGTTATAGAATACCTGCCGAAGGAGCTAGCAGCCTAGACGTAAAGGCAAAGATAGTGAGCCCTCTCCTTCTCCCCCTCCAGATGACCCTGAGTGGTCTGGGCCTGGCACGAATCTTTTCAAAATCAATCACTTGGTGAAGTTTAGATCAGGGAATGGGAGCTGGCACTAGTCAGCATGCTTCTCCTCCTTCCTTCTCCAAGTGCTCCCACCCTCATGTTTGCAAATGCTTCCTATAGCCCATTCTTGTTTTTAGATTGTCTATCAACTAATCCTAAACAAAGGGTTAAGTGATAAGTAAGCTGAGAAATGTGTCAGCTGAAGATACATACATACATACATACATACATGCATATATATATAGGTCAGTTCTGCTCATAGTATTCAGGCTTATAAAGGTGCACATTGGCACAGAAGGACGGATAAGAGGGAGAATGTAGCCTGACCCCCTTCTTCTCCTGACCATCTGGGCATGGCACTTCTGGGACCCCAACGTGTAAGAGAATATTTTCTGTGATGTCTATAATTCTGCCTCTATTGAGGTCTTGTGCTAGAGGAAGGGTCCCTAGCTGGAGGTCACTGAGTTTGTTTCTTAAATATTTTCACAATCATATTTCAATATAATTGGTTTCCTTTGTAATCCTATGTATTTTATTGTAAGTATTTAGAAACATGACTGTGAGAAGGGCCCCATGGACTTCACCAGACTGCCCACCAAAGGGGCCCAGGAGCCCAACAAGCTTAAAGACCTTTGTGCTAGAACATCTTCTTCAGGTGATGGGAGGTGACCTGTGAATACGTGTATACTCATCTGGCCTTTCTTCCTCCTCCCCCTCGCCTTGTGAAGGAGTAAGTAAAGCCTTGATGTGATGCCTCTGAAGACTGATGGCTCCTGGCTTGATGTGTTGAAAATCTTGTACAAGGTGCTGAGGGTCGGAAAGAGACAAAAAGAAGCAGGGACAGACAGAGACAGATACAAGAAAGAGAGGGAAGACAGAGAGATAGAAACAAAAGAGATGGAGAGAAGAGATAGTGACAGACACAACAGAGAGAGGAAAGGGGGTAGAGAGAGAGAAAGAGAGAGAGAAAAAGAGAGAGAGAGAAAGAGAGAAAAAGAGAGAGAGAGAGAGAGAGAGAGAGAGAGAGAGAGAGAGAGCGAGCAGAAGGGAAAAAGGAGAGAGAAATTGAGACAGATGGGAGAAAGGAGACAGAGAGAGAGACAGAGAGAACATGGTATATGACATGGTCTCTGCTCATAGTTTGTGTTTGTATCTTTTTTCAACACCTTTCCTTCTAAACCTGATCCATGCTACCATGTTGTAGCTTACCTGGAAGACAAGTCCTATGGGATGCAGACCTTATCCAAGGAACTTTCGAATTCAGTTTTTCCTAGAGAAGGTTTATAGGTGGACAGGACCAAGCAGGGCAGGGCACATTCAGCATTCTTCTCTAGTAAGGGCCAGTTGGCTGATGATCCTAAATAGAGCCAACCCACTTCTAATAAACACATTCCATGATAACTCTGCCATATCCAATCTCTCTTTTAGTGGCCACTCCTATGAAGGGTGGTGAGGCTGTGCCAATTAATTCTCGGAGCCCTTGGAGTGCATCCCAGATCCAGTTCCTCACTGGTGGCACATCACCCTTTGAGAGTCCTGTACTCTCAACTTGTCATAGACTGCTCTCAGCTCAGCCACTTCCCCTTTGAAGTATCAGTCATAACAGACTCAAGCTAAGCCTCCTTCCTCCTTTGGAAAGAAGAGGCTGTCTTCTAAGAAAATAGGTTTCAGACATCAGTGAGCAGGTGTAGGAGGAATTATAGGAGTCAAGGAGACCCCAGAAATCACACAACACAGACGTACACCCCGCCTTTATGGGAGGATGATCTAGGCTGGCTCCTCAAACTAAATTTAAAGACTCAAAAGAGATTCACTTGGCATGGCACATTGGTCCTTGTTATCCCAGTTCACTCAAAAAAAGTTACTGTGTTAGAAACACTTCAACCCTTCAAAGGAAACCTCTACCCAGACCCTTCTCCACTGTGAACAATTTTAATCCCTACTCCTTCTCAGAAAGGCAAAGGGCACAACTGGCATCATGGGTACCATTTTTTCATGCTAGGGTCTCTAAGCTTATCAGTAAGAGCCTTCATTCATGACTTCTTTGAAGAGGTGGCCTCCTTCACCAACCCCCCGAATCCCACAGTTCCAGAAGGTGTTCTAGCCTTCTGTATGATTCTGACAAAGCTGTTCACCTGGATATGGGGTATTTTTAGGTCCCTTAAGGGCTATCCTGGAGAGGGGAATTGGGCTTGTTCTTCTTGGCCCCAGAGGGCAGGATTAGGAACAATGGATAGAAGCTGCAAAGAGAAAGATTTAGGGTCAATGGACCTTTTAAACAATCAGAACTATCCAAAATGAGAAAGGTTTTTCACTGAGCTGCCTTATCTTGAGGCAGTGAGCTTCCTACCACTGAAAATGTTTGGGGGCGTTCAAGCAGTGGCTTAATGACTCTGTGTCAGGGATGCCAAGAGAAAAGTTGGACCAAGTGATATTTCAGCCCCCTTCCAGTTCTAAATCCTATGCCTTTACAGACACCCAATAAACAATATTCTTAATTGAGTATCTGAGTACCCCATGTTCTGAAGCATCCCTAGCACCCCAAATCAGCGACCTAACAAAGACTCAACTATGTTTTGAGGAGCATCAGAGGAAGCATTCAATCCCCATAACCCTGCTGAATCTCCTGAGTGAATCAGAAGAACCCTGGAGCCCTAGCTTTCTGCCTTTCCCCATTTCCCCAGATCACAAAGGACTTATTTTTCCATTTTCTTCCCATTCAAACTATTTCTTTTTATTGACAATAAAGGCAGTTTTTAAGGTCAAACATCTTCTTATATCAACTGCCAAGCTTCCATGGCTGTAATGGCACCAGCTACAGTACCACATCATGAAATAAAAATTAAATTGTAGTTGGGCTTTTAAATCAACTCAATTAAAATAAAGAGATTCTTGGCTTGATATAGGGAAATATTTGTATTTCCAATTCTATTTGTTAATACATTGACATATGTGCTATTTTTTAAATGTAGCACTAAGTGCACTTTCTGTCAATGCCATAGATTTTTTAATAGACTGAGAAAATGCATTTCATTTCTTCTTATTTTCCTTCAATACATCATTTGGTTCTGCTTTTTTGCCTGCATGAAATTCATTTTCTAATGGAAATATTTGTTTTGTAAATCAAATATGTATTATGCACAAAATGCAAAGCACAAATTAAATTATGTTAATGAAATGAAAGAGATATGAAATGCATATTTCATGGACAAAACATAACCTCAGCAAACAACCATTTCTTGATAAAATCTTTAAACACAATCTCATTCTGTGACAGACATATTGTTAAAGTAGATAGCACCTCATTTAAATGGTTTCCTTTAATATTAGTGCTTAGTATATAATTGTAAATAACTTTTGGGGATGAAAAACCAATAATGAAATACTGTCTTTAATAGTTTGCTATTGATGTCAGCATAAAATTTGTAGTAGCTGAATATTGGAAATTGGAAGTGCACACAAATATAGTCAAAAGCTATAAATGATTGCATATTTAAATAGAGCTGACTAAGGCAAAGATGTTATAGATATTAGTAATAGGCAGAAAATTATGCTGACCTAACATTATTTGACAAAACCCACTGTTTTAAATTATATATTGGTTACACTTAATGAATAATAGATTTTGTAGGTGTTGTTGGCCTCATCATAATGCTGATGATACTATATGTAGGAGCTTTCTTAGTCATCCTTCTGACAATAAAAACAGCTACAGATCACAAAGGTCGTGGCAACAGGAATTTAGATTACGGCTCAGAGATCTCCAAAGGGGAGAATGGTTCCTGGAGTCTTGGGCTGGGAAGAAAGGGGTGTCAGGTGACTGGTCTGGTCCTTGTCACACATACACACACCCTCCCCATTGAGGGACCATATGAATTTTCCCTCATGGAGGTATCGGGAATGGCTCGTTTTTGATGAGCTGGACAGGGTCCTCTTCCCCTCTTGGTGTGCCCCGCTGTAGCTTCAGAGCAAGAAGCAAGAACCCAGTACAGTGCATAAAGAAGAGATCTCGCCCTGGAAATCGGAGCCAATCCCAATCAGCTTGGCAGGCCAGCAAAGAGCAAATTAAAATCACCAAAGAGACATCTGTCTTCTCCCCTCTTATACTATTTTTATCAACAATGAGAAGGGTGGGAAGGAACAGAGTGTACAAATTAGAGAAAAACAAGATGATTACTGAGACTGGGAGATGCTTGAAATCTATGAGGTGACAAGACCAAAGGATGTGTCTGAACTTCCCTGCTTATGCCTTGTGATCGGGAGAACTGTGCCCATGGAGACCCTAAGGAGAGTCTACCTCATTTGTGAACATTATTATTGATTTTTAAAATTTTCAGATTATGGGAGATAGTGTCTGCCCTTAATCCCCACACCTACACAGGTAAGGCCTCAGGTGGCCTGCATCTCTTGAAAGCTCACAGAGTCCCTCCTCCTCAGTTCCTGACAACCTCCTCAGCCCAGTGCATCCATCACCTTGGAGCTGTGCAATCAGTGGCACTGGCTCCTAGTGACTGGGGGCAGGGTGTGGGGGAAGGGTTGAGAAGCAGAGAGAAGACAAGGGAGAGAAGACAGGGACAGAGGTAGAAAGGAAAGCATCAAAATCACATATCCATGTACCAAGTATTCATAGAATGAAAGCTGATTCTAGTTCTGATGTATTAGAGAAGAGAAGGGAAGGGGAAAGGGAAATAGGAAAGGAAGCAGAAAGGGAAAGGGGAAGGTTGAGGAAAATGACTCGGGGAAAAGAGAAGAAGGGGAGGAATGAATCTCAAATCTTTCTCTCCCCATTTGGAAAAGGGGAAATTTGCCGGTGTCTGCTATCTCGTAACAAAAAAGCTGAACCTCAATACACTTAGGAAATAGAAACCTGAGGTTGTGTGCAAGAAAAGCACTAGAAAAAACCACAAGCCATGGAGTCAGGAGACCTTCCAGGAGCCCAGGATATGCCACTGACCATCTGTGTGGCCTGGAGCAGAACCACTTCCCTTCTCAGGCCTCAGTTTCCTCCTCTGTGAAATGAAATTGTAGGAGGCGTAGACTGCATGAACTCTAATGTTCCTTCCAGCTCTGACATCCTTCAAACTGATCTCTGAAACCAAGTCTGGAGGTTTTGTTGAAGCGATTAAAATGGGAGATGGAGAAATGTCCATATTGCATTGTAAGAGTCTTCAAAGGAGGGAGTAGGTCTTATATATTTGTCTCCTTCCAAAGCCAGACACATAGAAGGAGATCAACAATTATCTGATGAATGGACAAACAAATTTAATTACTAAAGATGAATCAGGTACATTACTGAAAAGGAACCAAAATACTCAGAGCTAAATGACCCAAGTCTTCTTTCACTTATTTGACTTGAACCTATAATTTCTTTGATGTAGCAAACTACTATAGAGCACCAGGCCTGGAGTCAGGAGGACCTGAGTACAAATCTAGCCTCAGACATTTACTAGCTTTGTTACCCTGGGCAAGTCATTTAACCCTGTTTTACTCAGTTTTCTCATCTGTAAAATAAGCTGGAGAAGGAAATGGCAAGCCACTCCAGTATCATTGTCAAGAAAATTGCAGATGTGCTCATGAAGAGTCAGACTGAAATAACTTCACAACAAAAACTTACTGGTAAGGAAATTCTCTGAATGCTGGTACAGATCAGCAATTAGTTTGCAATTTATAGTCCTATGGAGTTGCCTGGGGCCCTGAGAGGTTGAGTGTCTTGTCCAAGTTTCCCAAACTGGCATATGCTAGAGGAAGACACCATGACAGTGGAAAGAATACTCAATCTGGCCTCACAAGTCTTGAGTTCAAATCCCTTCTCTGCCACTTACTGTTTGTCAACACTTTGACATTTGATGTCACATCTCTACACTGCAGGTTTCCTCACCTAGAAATGAAGGAGTTGAATTAGATGACTTCTAAAATCCCTTCTAAATTTATGAACCCAGATCTTCCTGGGTGGAGGCCAGCCCTCCCTCTGCTACCTCATACTGCCTCTTTTCTAAAATGTAAAGGAATAAAATTACAGAAGGCAAAGAGTCGCCAGCCAGCAACAATGCACTTCGAACCATCCCTGTCCCCTAAGAGTCACTTCCTCATCACAAAGAAGAGATTCTAATACCTTCATGCCAAGAGCTTAGTACTTGCAAGTGGTTTTGAAACATCCCTAGACTTGGCAAATGCCCAAGGATAACCCAAGAAATAAGCAAGAAGAAACTCCTTTGGATCATAAATTTCTGGAATTTGAACCTGTCTCCAGCCAAATATGTTCCTCTGGAGAGAAAATCCAAAAAGACAGCTCTTGGAGCCAGTAGGCAAAGAAGTCATATTACTCCAATTTATCAAAGAATTCTCCTTGGCAGGTGACAGAGTCCTCTGACTCGAGGTGAACATGCAGTAGGCTAGTGCCAATTGGGGAAACATCCCCTTAGTATGAAAACAAAGCCAGGCCTAAGTTCAAAAATGTCCTTAGACAAAGCATGATTTCAAGTCACTCAGTATCCCCAAAACCTATGCACTAAAGGGTACCTGATGTCAGAACTAATTCTTTATCCATCCTTTTATCTTTTGTATCAACAACATCTGATTTGGGGCAGGGAGGCCAGAGTCTCACAGCGCGGCACTAAATGAAAACCTAACTGGGGCCGCCTACATTTACTTCACAGACCATAAACATTTTTATCCATTTTCTGAAATTAAACTTTCCCATTTTTCATTATCAAATTTTGAGCTGGTATTACTTCCCCCACCCCAGCGTGAAGTACTCGTTTACAGCGCCAGAGATTAATATTAGGTGTTTGTAAAAGGACAATATTAGCTTCTCCCTTATATCTGTCAGAATTAATAACTTCCCTATCACAGATAACTCCAGGTCAATATTAGATTCGCAGATGGGGCTGGGAATAAAATGTATGGAAATATAACGTCTCATTTGTACGTATTCAAAAGAGGCACTTTCATTATAAATTTGGGCTGCTACTGTTCAAAGGTCAAAAGACTGTGGACCGAAAATAACAGCCATATGGCCCAGCAGTCCAAACAGAAGATAAATCGGAGACCAACTCTTGGGAAGGCAAAGGACACAGGAGTCTGCTGGTGTGGAGGGCAGAAGGGATTACAAGGGATTGCTATAGTGCAGAAAAGGAAGAGGTTGCCATGCTCCCTCATCAGTTCACTTACCCTCCAAGGTCCTCGAAGGAGCCCATTTTACCACAGGCAGCTAGGTGGCACAGTGGATGCCACTATACCCTGAATCAGAAAGATAGGAGCTCAAGCTCATCCTCAGATGATGGTGCCAAGCTGTATAATCCTGGGCAAGTCACTCAAAAACTTCTGCCTGCCTCAGTTTCCTCATCTGTCAAACGGCGAGCATACTAGCACCTACGTCCCAGTGTTGTCCTGAAGATCTAATGAGATAATATTTGTAAAGCATTCTTGGAAACTTAAAGTGCTATATAAATCCTAGTTATTATTATTTTTTCTAGAGTACTTCACAGTTTACAAATCACTTTTTTTACATCTGCCCTGTAAGGGAAATAATATAAGCATCTTTATCCTCCCCTTTACCTTCAACTCTGCCTCTCCCCCTTTAAAAAAAAAAGTAGGAAACTGAGACTCAGGGAAAATAAAGGAAACTACTTACCCAAGGTCATAACATTAGTAAGTGGAAAAGCTGGAAGCTGAACCAGGTTTTTTTTTCTTTACTCTAAATCTGGTTCTCTTTCCACTATACCACATTATGGCCAAATCACCTAATAGTGTCCAGATTTTGAAGGGGGCAGGGGGAGGAGAGTGTGGCAAACAAATATGGGAAGGCTCATCTCTTTCTTACCCCTCCTTCAAAAACCTTGTATCCCAAGACCCCACCAACAAAGGGTTAACAAAATCTGCCACTGAACATTGCCTTATTTAAAAAGGAACAAAGCCCCACAACCCTAGCTCTTTGGCTTGGCTACACAGGGAGGCATAAACCTGCCTCACAGAAGTAAATACCTATCCACCCGTTTGGCAATTTCTCATAAATCATAATTGACAGGCATAATTTTCCCCCTGAGTTACAATGGCTCTGTATTTAGTTGTTTCTATTTTATCTAGTTGCAGGAGATGATGGACCACCCTCTATACCACTTTGGCTGTTTCCCATAATAATAAAATTGTATATGAGTCTCGGATGTGATTTGTTTCAGTAAATGTCTCCCACTGTAGTAAAAAGGAAATCTTTGAACTATCGGCCTTTAAGCAGTACAGCCACCAAGTCCCCAGTGGGACCCCAGGGGGACTTCCTAAGAGCAGTATCAGAGAGAGAGAGTGGTACGGGTTCCCTTCTGAGACTTAGAGGTTAGGAGCAGAAAGAAGCCCCAGAGCTGAATTGGTTCTCAGGGTACTCACCCCTCAGGAAGTGACTGGGTCTCTAACAGGGACGAGACAGAATCAACCTTACAATCTACAATCTTAGCGTATGTGTGCTGATATGACCATCATCTAGTCCTCCAACTCATTTTACAAAGGGGAAGACTAAGGTACCAAAGGGGAAGTGGCTTGCCCAAAATTAGGGAACGAATGAAGAAAAGGCATGGGGTCCCCAAACACATAGTTTTCCAATTTTCTCATTGTATATTTATTACATGTACTTTGATACTTTCAAAGATGTGTACTTCTCTCCAACAAGGTACAAGTCGCAGTAGATGGTCTTTAAAAGTTGCTATGACAGAAAAACCCACCACTCTGAAGTCGGCATGGTGGTAAGCCTCTACTAACTTCTCCAGCCTGGTCCTGGATCAATAGATGGCTCATCCCTGAACTCAGGCATAAAGCTTCTCAGAGCTCACGTCTCACTGGCATACAGCCTGTAAGAGCTCAGTGTGACCTCCATAGGATGATGAAAACTTCCACAGAGGGCCACGGAGGCCCTTACAATAGGAAATAGAGTCAAAAAATGCTTGATGAGAGCATGGAATGTCCAGCAATAAAGACAGCCTTCAGGAGGCCTTTCCTGACCTACTCTTTTAGAGAGCTTGTGCTCTCCAATCCATCCCACCCAAATTACTTTGCATTTACTCTGAACAGACAGACAGACAGCTATAGATATGTGTGTATGTGTATCTGTCTGTATATGTGTACATACTACATATGTACATTTTACATCTATGTGCATGTGTATCTATGCATATGTATATACATGGATTATATATGCATATGCATGAGTATGCATATGTGCGTTTTGTATATGTGTGCTCATTTGATCTATATAACATACTGCATTCATGCTTAACATGTTACATATTATACATAAACATTATATTTAACTTTTCTAAGCTTCCATTTCCTCATCTGTAAAATGGGGACCTACCTCACAGGATTCTTGTGAGGATCTAGTGAGATAACAAATGGAAAGTGTTACATAAATTCTGGATAATAGTCTTACTTTACCATATCATTGTGATCAAATCCACAAGCATTTACTGAATGCTTATGCATCATGCAGGTACTAGCAGGTGTGAGGGGTACAGAGACAAAAACGAAACCCTCCTTGTCCTCAAGGAGTTTACATTCTTTCAGAGAAAATAACATGGACACAAACGAGCAAATCTAACACATATAAAATGAGTATAAGGTGATGTGGGAGATCAAGAAAGATCTCATCCCGAGCTGAACCTGAAACGAAGCTCTGGTCTCAAAGAGGCAGAAGTGAGGAAAAAGAACTTCCCAGGGTTTTGTGAAGGAACAAGGGAGGTATCTGTAAAGTCCTTTGCAAACCTTAATAATTGTTAGTGATGATTACTGCTGCTGTTATGCAGATGAGACCTCAATAATCTCTATCTTCCCAGTTGATCCTGGAAACCTTTTTTTCTTCTCACTACTTAAAAAAAGCTTCTAAAAATGGCCAGCTTTTTTTTTTTATTATTAACTGGCTCCATGCAGCTGAGCTGGCATCAAGGGTCTCAGAACACAGGGGTTATAAGGTCTTTGAGCGGAAGAGGCCTCCTGCTCAGAAAGGGAATAAAGTGGAGGGAGGGGGACAGACCCCCTCCCTTTTCCTTCATTCTAAGCCCCTCAAACTCTCTATGACCCATAGTTAAATCCCTTTTAACAAAACTTAGTTCCTCATGAACCAGTTAAAACTTTGTAAAAATAAACACAGGCAAGTCTACTCCTTTCTATGACTCTGGAGGCCTGAATGAAGAAAGAGGCCTATAAAGCTTCTTACCTGATGGGGAACAGGTGTGCTAGCTAGAGAAAATGGCAGAGTAAGTGTTCTGTCCTTCCCCAAACATCTTTCTCCCACTGACCTATTAACAATGCCTGAAACTCCACCATTAGGGGTTCAATTTCTTTAAAAGTAAGCATTGTCCTCTCCTGATTCCTTTGTAAATGTAAGTGCAAATGGGGGAGAGAGCCAAAATCACCCTTCAGTGTGAATGAATGCATTTATTAGATCTTTCTTATTTGACTAAATACAACTAGGTAAAGGCCAAAAAAAGATGCCGCAGGAGTCCAACAATAAGATCATTGTTCCTGGATGGGGCATAGAAAGCTGCATGGAACAAGTGGGTCTTGGGTTTCTCCCTCTCTTCTATTCAGACCTCTCCCATACAGGTTACATTTTCACATATTTCATCTTTTCCATCTCACACCAAGCCCTTCTCATCCTTTATTGCTTCCCAGTAGATTTTTGTGCTAGATAAACCAGTCAGAACTTTTGACTGGAAAAAGTCAGCTATGAAGCCCTCCCTCCTCCTTATGGTTTTGCACCCATACCCACACCCATCTCTTCCTTTCTCTTTAGCTCACACAGACCTATGCGTGTGTGGCCCATGTGAGAACGAAGTCACTTCATCCTTCTCCCTCACAAAGGGTCAGCTCGCACTTTCTCAGTTGAAAAAAAAAATCGCTAAGACAGGCACAATGGACCCATGAAAGTCAAGAATTCTTAGCTCTGTCCTCCCCAAGAGCCATTACTGTCTGCAGCCCTCTGATGGCACTTCCCATAAATGGATTCATGGGTGTATATTCCCACCTAGATAGCACCATAAGGGAATGAGGAATGTCAAATATGCAAAAATGGCAGTGCTGGAAGTGACCTTAAGAAACCATGAAGTTTGGAAGGGGAAGCCAGGTGCCTAAGGTCACACAGAAAACAAGTAATGGCTAGGTGTTGAATCTGCTCCTTCTCCAAATTCAGGGTTCTTCCTACTGCACCATGCTAAATCACAGCCTTTGTTTTCTCCCACTTTCCCAACTGACCCAATATATGCTATGTGCTCAGTAAATGCTTGAGGTGAATAGTACTTAAAAGTCAGAATGGGAAAAAGGCACAAATTATGGAGTAGAAGGGTCTAATGGAAAGTGGAAGAGAGAAAAAGTTTTAGAGGGGTTTAAAAGCCTGGGTTGGGGTGGGGAATGGGGCAGGTAGAAGCCACACCTCTAAAAGTTGACCCAGAGGTCCTGATGCTTTTCT
The DNA here is from genome assembly GCA_011680675.1 of Gymnobelideus leadbeateri. Lineage (NCBI taxonomy): Eukaryota > Metazoa > Chordata > Mammalia > Diprotodontia > Petauridae > Gymnobelideus > Gymnobelideus leadbeateri. The sequence goes on along the minus strand of WOXC01000660.1, from coordinate 24,813 downwards.
AGTTCCTCTTCCCAAGTCCCAAATAGATGTCAAAGGCCCACTTCCAATAGCACTCCCATGGTGTTTTGGAAACTCCACTCAGATCATGTTCTTGCCCTGAACCCCAGTCAAGGTTCTGGGGACAAAATAAGTCAACTTCACCCCTCTATCAGATTAACCAGTAATGGCAACTCCCTAGCTTCATCAGCAGAGGACAATATTTATGAACCTTAGGAAAGATTGATGTGGCTCCCAAATAAAATGTATTCAACAAGAAGGTAGAGCATAAATTGAGGAAAGGCCCATGGAAATGAAATGCCAAGCTAGTAAATGATGGAGTTAGGACTTGAAATGCGGTCTTTTGAAAACAATAATAATGCCAAGACCAGTGTACGTGCACCATGTTACCTCTCTCTAATGCCATATCTATATAGTTCATACAGTTGTTTCATACATATTTGATCCGAACAGCCCTACGAGACTGTCATTGCATTCCCATTTTGAGGGAAGCAGGATCCAAAGGCAAACCATACATGGCACTGGAGAAGAAAAGAAGAAATGTTATAAACTTTCCCTGAGACAGAAAGCAGACTCAAGTTGGTCCAAGAAGGGGGTATTCAGACAAGAAAAGACTGAAGAGACCTTTTGTGTGTGGGATGGGGCTGCTGGGGTCAGGTATTAAACAGACACACAGATGGTCAGTCAGTCAGCAAACATTTATTAAGCACTTATTATGTGCCAGGCACTGAACTAAGGGCTTGAACTTATTAAAAAGGCCAGAAGCAATCTGGCCTAGAGGCCTGTGTCCATGGGCCAGATGCTCAAGAGCTGATCCCCTCCAGAGAAGATAAGAAGCACCATCTGCTGGAGGAGAGGTGAACTGTGGGGAAGAGTGGGGCTGAGTAATAGCAGCAGCAAGAATGCCCGCCAGGAGGTGAGAACAACCAAGAGGGAAGAACAGGGGGAGGACATACAACCTTGTATCATCAGTGTAGAAAATTTGCATCTGATGAGCCCAGAAGGAGCATAAATAGGAGTGTAGAACAGCGTGACACAAAGTGACCTCAGGAGGGAGCACTGGCAGGAAGGGATGAGTTTGGTTTTCTCTCCTTGTTAGAGTCCCACCCAGGGCAATACTGCAAGTCACAGAGATTATACAGTTCTCTAGTGGAGGCCCAAGGGAGTACAGGAAGGTTGCTGATTCTCTATAAGTTTAGATGTGAATCTTTTATTTTGTAAATAAAGCTATTTTATATTTTGAACCCTGTGAATTTAGTTGCTTATATGTGGAGCTATGAGCTATGCTTGGAAGAAGTACCAGATTGGAGTGGCTAGGTGGCACAGTGAATAGAACACTGCGCTACAGTCAGGAGGACCGGAGTTCAAATCCGGCCTCAGACACCTGACACACTTACTAGCTGTGTGACCTTGGGCAAGTCACTTAACCCCAATTGTCCTCCCCCCGCCAAAAAAAGAAGTACCAGATTGTGAAGTGTCTAGGTTCTACCTGGGATGGAATCCAAAGAAGTGGGGAGGGCTTCAGGGGGATACCTGGGCCCTTCATTTCAGGCGAGAGCTTCTAAAACAAGGATATGTATGTATATTTCATGTATGTCACTGTTATTAAATGGTCAAACTCTCCCATTCTCAGTGACTACAGAACTTAGCTACAATGAGATTCTTAAGATCTTTGTAAGATCACCATCTCACTTCCCTGCTCAAAAACACTTAATGGTTCCCCATTGCCTACTGGAATGAGGGAATCTTAGATTTAGAAAGCATGACAAAACCCAACTCAACAAATTCCTACCCAAAGAAGAAATCTCATCGACAGTGTCCCTGAGGAATTGATCACTCAGTTTCCACAGGGAGCTCACTCTCTTACAAGGCATCCCATGTCACTGCTGAATAGCTTTGATTGTTGGAGCATTCTCTATACTATATTAAATTTGCCTCCCTGGAATTTCCACACCTCACTCTTGGTTCTGACTACTTTGTCTAAGACACGAAGATGAATCCCTCTTCAAATTTTTCTAGGGCACTTAGGAGATTTCCAGTACAGTGGAAAGACTAGTAGCTCAGGAATCAGAGACCTGGCTGAAATCTCATTCCTTATGCTTACTGCATTTTTGACCTTGGAGAAATCATCTAATATTTCTAGGCCTCAATTTCCTTACCTATAAAACTGAGAGGTTGGACTACATGGCCTCTGAGGTCCCTTCCAACTCATACATTTTTATGTTCCCATGATCCTTAGCTCTTATTAGACTACCTTGTATTATATCTATTTCCTATTCCTTTTTTATCCTTGTATTCCCAGTGCCTACCACATAGTAGGGGCTTAATGCTAGGTGAATTGAACTTCAGAGAAGTTCAAAACTCTTCAACCTGGCCTCCATCCACCTTTCCACTCAGATCTCATGCTGCTTCACAATCCCTGTCCCCTCCAAGTGACTAATCTCTTCTCTGCCCCTGAAAATCCCATTCTAATTTCAACCTCGCAGATTTGTTTCTATGTTTCCAACCTAAAATGCCATCTCCTCCCCATCTAACTGGATCCTACCCTTTTTCAAGGTTCAACTGGAACTTTGCTTCCTAATAAAGTATTTGCTGACCCCCACCTCAGTTTCCTCTCTTCCTGCTGAGTTTTCACAGCATTTACTGTCTATAACCCTCTCATTCAGCACTATATACTGCACATTAACTTTCTTATGTGTGTACCTTATTTCCCCAAACAAACATTCAAGTCATTGAAGAAAAGGACCATGTATCGTGTGTGCCTTCCACAGTGCCTATATATACTAAGAAACGGTAAGTGTTAAGTAAATGTTAATTCAATTCAACAAACATTTGGCAAGTACCTAATGGATTTAGAGCCCTACACTTGGCATCAGGAGGAGATACCAAAGCTGAGATAAGAGGAGATGCCTGCCCTCATGGAGATTAGAATCTAGTGCATTGACTGAAATGGGGAGCCACATAAAATTTAGTGAACAGGGGTTGTGCTCCTCTTTTCCAGATCTTTCATGAGCTTACAGACTCTAAATGATTTCCTGGCCCCTGATTTCAAATTCCATTTCTAAGAACTAACTTCAAATAAAGTAGCAAAAAGCCCAGTTGTCTAATTTCTACAAGTCATTTTCCCTCCAAGCCCACTCAATCTCCCTCTCCCCCATACCAGGGTACCTGTCAGTTGTCATTACTGTGCCTCTCTTTCCCCTTCAAAACAACCAATAGAGCTAATGGACACAATTTAGAAGCCCAGTGTCTTATCTCCTACTGTCTGTGTGTGGACCCCAGCAGGCAGCATCTAAATTCTTTCCTTCCTACAGGACATAGCATTATAAGGGGATAGGCAGCAAGGGGAAAGGATAAAACACCCCAGTAGATGATGAGAACCTGATTACCCTCCAGTTTTGTCTACATGGCCCTTGCTAAGACATTGGCCTGGAGGAGCTCAGGTCTCACAAATGTCACCTAGGCTCTTACCCTCTACTCTACCTGTTCAATCCATCACACTTCAGGGAAAAAAAAGAAAGTGGCTGAAGAAGGCCCACAAACAGCAAATTGAAAGGACAGAGATGGCGGGGGAAAATTCTACCTTTCAAAACCCCACTGGCAAAAATGAATGCTGCAAAAAAAAATGATGAGTGTTAATAAATTCATGAGGGGGAGGACAAATGCACTCTCCAATCATGTTACTCCACTCCAAGGTTTCCTTAGATCTTGAAAGAAGTTTAAGACAAAGAACAAGTCTACTTTCACACCCTTTATACCTTATTATCTCCCATACATGGAAGAAGTTGAAAGTATAAATACATTCAAGAAGACTTTATACTTTCTGTGTTACAGATACCTTAATAAATTATTAAATCTTAGATTATGGATTTAAGACATCATTGACAAAGAAAGTAATCACACGTCCTTCCTAAACCCTGTACACCCCCCCCCCCCCGCCAAAAAAAGGCTTCTTCATATTTTCCCCCTCTGGTCTGAAGCATAGAACAACATTCTAGAGAAATCACAAGACTAGCCCTGTGTTTTATTCACACTAAGGCAAAAGGTCAAGGATTGGGAGATCTTGCATTTGAAAAGCAATTTAAAATTATGGTAACAAGAACTATCTTTTCTTAACTCTGGGGCACTAAAATATGCCCTTGAGGTGGTAAGACGTTATCTCCAACACAAACTTTTTGGAAATTCTGGACCCACCTCCAAATGTACTTAACACAGACTCAGTCCATAGTGAGTAACTGGTCCCCTAAAAACAGGGGCTGTAACAAAGGTTACCAGAGCTTTCGAGATGCTGAGGGAAGAGAAAACAGACACACGAACTATTTCCCCAGATACCTTCTCTAATCTCCAGAGGAAAAAAATAGACGTGCCTGTCAGGGATGAACTCCGACACTCTCATTCAGGCAATACATCTATACCTTCCTGATGCTCAGGAATTTGCCTGAATCTTACTTTTTTTTGAACAACCAAAATCATCTAAAGATACCAATGTGGACCTGATTATCTACCCATAAGTAACTGGTAGGTTTTGTTCTTTAACGTACCTAAAAGTACTACCTGCATACTGTGTCTCAGAATTGCAATATATTTCATCTGGTCCCTATATCTCCTCAAGTTCCCTATGTTTGCAAGAGAGTGAAAGGGAATCTTGCCCAAATATTGTCTCCTACAAAACTTTGGTTATATGCATAGGTGGAAAGACACCATAGCAGGAAGGATCTTGTTAAATGATTGAAATCTATCATCTTGAATTCATTTTTAGTTCAGTTTTTACTCTCGTTTGTAGGAAAAATACTCCTTAGCTCCCCCTAAAGAAGGAAATGTTGGAATACTCTACTTGCATTGTAGGTACAGCACGTGCTCCATCAGTAAACATAACGTTAAAAGGAAATATCAGCATCTACTATATAGCACACAGCTATAAAGAAGGATCAGTACCTAGAAGAGGTTCCATCCCTGATGCAAACAGAACTGAAAAGGCAAGTATCTGCATTTCTGAAGCATTGGTTATAGGGGCTGCCACCAAGTGAAGATTTAAAATCATGAAACTAGGAATCAGTCATCCACACAAGGCACTGTGGATATGAAGATGAAAGCAAAAGTCCCTGTCCACATGAACTTATATTCTTAGGGAAGAAGGAGAGAAGGACAATAAGTACATGGAAAAATAATACCAAATATATACAAGGCAATTTCCAAAGGGAAAATGCACTAAAGGGGTGCCCTAGAGGGAGTACTATCCCTGGTCCTGGAGGAACAGGCTCTAGGGATGGGGAACCTGCAGCCTTGAGGTCACCTGTGGCCTTCTAGGTCCTTGGGTGAAGTCTTTTGACTGAGTTCCAGTTTTACAGGACAAATCCTTTTATTAAGGGGATTTGTTCTGTGAAGTTTGGGATTCAGTCAAAGAGCTACACTTGAGAATCTAGACAGCCATATGTAGCCTCAAGGCCCCAGGTTCCCCACCCCTGCTGGCCTCAGGTAGAAGGTGAGCCTTGAAGGAAGCTAGGGATTCTAACAAGAAGAACTAAGTACATTCTAGATATGGGAATGGGAGTCATCTGTGCAAAAGCCTAGAGATGGAAGGTGGAAAGGTAGCAAGTAGACCAATTAGACTAATATAAAATAATGTATAATAAACCTGGAAAAGTAGGCTGAAGCCAGATTTCTATGGACATTGAATGTTAACAGAGAAGTTAGCATTTTGTCCTAGAAGGAATAGGGAGGCAATATCTCTTTATATATATATATATATATATATATGTATATACATATATATATATACATATATATGTTAATTTATTTTTAGTTTTCAACATTCACTTCTATAAGTTTTAAATTTTCTCCCCCTCCGTCCCCTGCGACCTCCCCAAGACAGCATGGAATCTGATACAGGCTCTATATATACATTCCTATTAAACATATTTTCACATTAGTTATGTTGTATAGAAGAATTAGAATGAATGGGAGGAACCATGAGAAAGAAAGAAACAAAACAACAACAAAAAAAGAAAATAGTCTGCTTCACTCTGTATTCAGACTCCATAGTTCTTTCTCTGGATGCGGATATCATTTTCTATCATGACTTCTTTGGAATTGTTTTAGGTCCTTGCATTGTTGAGACAGGCTAAATCTGTCAAAGTCAGTCATCACACACTGTGGTTGTTACTGTGTACAATGTTCTCCTGGTTCTGCTCACTTCACTCAGCATCAGTTCATCTAAGTTTTTCCATGTTTTTCTGAAGTCCACCTGTTCATCATTTCTTATAACATAATAGTATCCCATTACATTCATATACCACAACTTGGACAATGATATTTCTTGAGTAGGGGAGTGATATGGTCAGATCTTTGCTTTAGGAATATCAATTTGGCAGCTGGATGGAAAATGGATTGTCGAGGAGACAGACTTAAGGCAGGGAGACCAATTAAAAGGCTATTGCAATAGTCTAGGTCTGAACTAGAGTGAGGGGTTACACGAATAGAGAGAAGGGGACAAAATTCAGGAGCTCTTAACCTAAAGTCCACAGACTCTAGAGAGTCATGGATAGATTTAGGGAGGAGGTAATAGAGTCTGTGAACTTGGATGGGGGAAAAATGACTTTTTTATTTTCATTAACCTTTCCTTTCTTTTATAATCCTATATTTTATTTTATGCATTTAAAAACATTACCAGCCTGTCAAAGGTGTCCACGACATACAAAAAGGCTAAGTACCCCTAGACAGATGAATTGACATACCAATAATTCTAAATCTATGATAATTCAGACCTGGGCTGGGCTAAAGGTTACATTTGAATTCTCAATGAAGAAAGGGATTACTAAGAAATTGATATTGCAGAGGGCATGCTTATTCCACAATTAATCAAATATAGGAGTTAAACTCATAGAGATATGAGAAATTATTTCTAAATACTTTAAGGTTTACAAAGCATCATCTCAAAACAGTCCTAAAGGGTAGGTGGTACAAGTATTATTATCCCTCTTTTAAAGGTGTTGAAACTGAAGCTGGGAGCAGTTAAGTGATTTACTCAAGGTTACACAGTTTAATATCAGAGCTAGGTGTCCTGATTCTACAAGTGGTTGCTGTTCAACTGAAAATAAGTTTTATTTATTCATCAGAGTTTGGCCCAAATGAATCTCTACTTGAAAACCTTTTGTTTGAAGTTTAGAGTATACATATGAAATTTCATTTCTTTTAAAAAATTTTCTACAATCACATTTTTCATTAAACCTTGGTTTAATGAAAATTATTAATTAATGAATTAATGAAATTAATGAATTATTGAATTAATGAAAATATTAATTATTCTGAATTGGTGAGGTTTGACTAACTCAAATCTTGTTCCCTTCTTGTATCTCTAAGTCAGACAATGCAACTTTATTTGGTCCCCCAGGTGAAAAAACCAGGCTGCAGGGAAGTTGAAAACAGGTAATACAGGGGCACTGTTTATTAGTCTTTGACTAATAAAATCCTACTTCCTCTGGGAAGTTTTCCATCCTATCCCATTGCAAACTTAACTGATCTTTTCCCCCTCCTTTGAGCTCCTATGGTAGTTTATCACATAATATACTTAATTCTATGCCATCCTGCTTGATCTAGATTCTGACAATAAGATTACAGCATTGTACAAGTTACTCAACCTCTCTGAGACTCAGTTTCCCCATCTATAAAAGGGGGAAATGATATATTATCTGTTTTTCAGCTTTACTGTGAAGAAAATGTTTTATAAACCATAACAATCATGATCTATATTATCATTGTTATTATTTCACAGATATGTCTTATTTTCCCATGAGACTGGAAACTTCCTTGGTCCATTGGTCCTTGGTCCATTTCTTATCTCCCTCACAAGGTGGCCAGCACAGAACTGGGCACAAGGGAGGGGTTTTTCCCCAATAAATCATTAATTGTCAAATTGATTGATGCTGTGTTCCTTCCAATTATTCCTGCCAGCTAAATAATCTCCCAGGTAGGGACATGTTAGTGACCATAGGAAGAATTGGAGTAGAGAGATGGTATGGTTTAGAGGAGAGTGATTTCATAGGCTGCTACTTTTCTGAAGAAAGCTTCAACAGTTATCTCAAAAATCCAGTTTGTGCCTTCCTGAGCACTTATCTACTTTTGAATGTCCAGTACCTTAACACCAGAGAGTCCCAAATGAACCTAGGCAAGCCTAATAGAAGACTACTCTGACCCCAATTCCTAGCCTGCTGTTAATGTCAGAATCAGGTCCCAAGGTCTGTCATTTACAAAAAGCATAGCTCCTGGCACCCTATCTTTGCTTCCCTCTACCTCTCAGGTTCCATCCTTCTATTCCCATATTCTCCCTGGCACATCCATACATTTCCATGCAAGTTACATTGTTTGGTCTCTGATGCTCTATGACAAATAATTCCCAGGTATACCTTTAAAGTGGAAATGCCACATTGCATTTCCTAACTCCAGTTGCAGGCCTCCTCTTGCTATACTTTCCATTCCAATTACATTGTCCTACTTGGCACTCAGCTTTAGGAACCTTCAGCCTTCTTGGGGTGTGAGAAATTTCCATTTCACACATACGATGATCTCTGTGACCTTTCAGGCACTTGCCCTTCAGAAATTTACTCCAGTCATCCTGGCCAAATGACATCCCCCCCCCACCCCCCCACCCCCCCCCCACACACACACACTCCCCTCCTTCCAGCTTGAAACCTGATTTCCACAAAGCACCTAATTAAACACAGGCAGGTTTGGGTATTTTTCTCTCATCAAAAATCCTCGTGGAAAATGGGGGAAGGGGGAGAGAGGCAGCATATTTCCTACTTGCTGAAGAAATGGCATTAACATTGCCCACCACCAAGAAATTTCCTCCACTTCGACACCATCCTCCTTCCTCCTACCCCCCAACACAAGACCCAACCCAGCCCCACAACGCTACGCTGTCCCTGTGCCTTTATTGTATGGGGAACACTTAATGCTTTGGGCTTTGCTGCTTCCTAGCTTAGCAGGTGGGTGTGATGGCAAATAGGAGGCTTGGCATCTTTTTTGGGTTTCTGCGCATAACAAAAATGTCAAACAGATTTTAATGAAAGGCTGTGTGCTTCTGGGTATTGACAGGCTGATATGGAATCCTAATTTTCAGATGTCTTGTTCTTTCAGTTTTCAGTATGCAGGGGCAAGTGTTAGAGAGAAGGTTATACCAAAAGCTCAAGGAGCCCCCGAATTCACCCAGCTTGCCTCCCCTGCCCCCCACATCACAGGAGTTCCATGCCACTGTATTCCAGCAAGCAACTCCCTTTCTGGGGTTTCAGGGTGAAACCCAGGAGCTACTGTCATTCAGCTGCTGTGATGCCCAAGTCCTAATTTAGAAACCAAATTATTTCTATTCCTCACCCGTGGAGTTTGGCCTCCTGCCTTGTGCCTCCACCCTTGGAACAACTGTGGAAAGACACAGCAGCCATCCCCCTCTGCCCTTATAGGGAAGATAGCCCACGCGACTGACATAAGGGCCGCTGCTGAGAGAGCAGCTAACCTGACAGAAGCAAGAGAACTCTTCGAGGCTGTGTATCAGGGGAGGCTGCAGTCAATCACCCTTAAAGGGAAATCACTCCGGCTTTTCCAGAAAGATTTGGCTAAAACGTGCTCTAAGCAGACACTGGTTCAGGATCACCCTGTAGGCAGAGGTTCTTGAGCATAGATTTGAAAGGGACCTATCACAGTTGCACGACTGTGATAAGAAGGGGATACATTGGGCAAGATCAATAAAAGTTTAGCCATCTTTGGATGCCCCAAATCCCACTGCTAGCACTTCACTTAAAGATCTCCAGGCTCCCAGAATTTCAAAGTTTGAAGTCCAGTGCCTTAACACCAAAAAGTCCCAAATGAACCTAGGCAAGCCTAATGGAAGGCAACTCTGACCCCAATCCTCAATTAGCAATCACCTATATCAATGCCATCTTCTGACAAAAGAACACACTGAGACCCAGAAAGAAGAAATTTGTCCAATGTCACACAAATCATTGGTACTTGGCACCCTTTCCTCTCTTTTTTAAGCTACAAATCTAAGAAGGATAACTCAAATTCCTAACACCTACCTTATTTTGAGTTAAGTTTCTCAAGTAGTCTTCTCTGCTAAGGGACAAATGGGATACCTTAAAGGTATGCAAACAGAGGGAGTAGCAATGACCTGAGCCCCTATGACCAAGGAAAGAGCCCAACTGACTCAAGAGAAGTCATTCTGGCCTGTCTATGCCTATCATAGAAAAGAGTTCATGAACCCAGAAGATGCAAGAAATTAGTAGTTCCTTGAAAAATGAAACTAGATTGGATAAGTATGAATTTGCATAATCCTCCTTTATTATTCCTTCTGGGTCCTAATACTTTATGTAAGTTTTATCAAATGGGTCTGGGGGAGGACTCTGGGTCATTATGTTAGATGACTCTTGAATTGCATTAACAACTCCATACCCAGAAGTTAGCAGATGACAAAATGACAGCATGTCAACAGCATGCTAGACAACAACATTAGAGAATTAGTGGCACAGAAAGCCAAAGGAGGAAGAGCTTGATGTGTAATGGAGGTGAGAAGCAGGAAATATTTCATGGAGTAAGTAGGACTTGTGCTGGGTCTTGAAGGATAGATAAATTTTGGAGAAACAGAAGTGGGAGGGCACTCACTCCACAAAGGAACCAAAATGTGCCCCAGGCAAAAAAAATGGCAAGTCATTTGCAAAGACAGAGAAACTAGTTTTCATAATGAACACAAACGCAGACTCCCTTTTCCATCCCCCTACTCCTCCTTTCTGGTTTCCCAGAGGCCGATTGGTCTTCGGTAATTGAGTACCTCCTTTAAAAAAATAAATTGCCTCATGATTGGTTTGGTCATGACTTCCAATACCCCATAGTAAGCCTGAAGAATGAAGGGAGAGGGGGACATGGGAAGCATTTCAGGGAGACAGTGTTTGCCGCCCTGGAAAACTGCACAGTGAAACTCCACAAATAACAGCAACAAGAGCGGATCAATGGGCTGCCCTATTGACAAAACCTCAGCCTTAATGCATATATTTCACACATTTTATTGTGTTCATGTATGTTGATTCATAGCAGTTCTATCAATAAAAAAAAGTTGCACAAAGTTGCACACTATAACTGTCACCAAAATTATCTATTGCTACGGTAACAACACATTTTATGTCACTAAATTGGGAGGGACCTTAGAAATGATCTGCCTCCCACCACTCACCCTGACAGTGAGAAAACTGGGAACTTGGGAGGAGAAAAGGCTGGTCCAAGGGCATGTAAGCAGGCAGCAGACAGCTAGAATTCAAAGCCCAGCCTTTTCCCTTTAAGTCCAGGGCTCTCTCTACCAGGTGATTTTTCCTTTTGCCATGTCACAATCTAGTAAAAAAAAAATCTAAGAAAAGCCTAACAAAAAAAGAGTGCTGAACTCAGAAATAAGTAAGAAGCTAATTTTATGTCCTGGTTATTAGATTTAGTGGTTGTATGATCTTGGGGAAATGACAAAAATAAAGTCTCTGAGCTTCACTTTCCTCTTCTATAAAATGGGGGAGATAATGCATATCCTGCCTACTTCAAAAAGGTAAGATTTGTAAGGACCAAATGAGATAAAGGATTTGAAGCATTTTGTAAAATGTAAAACACTGTATAAATGTGATGGAGAATTATTCCTGAGAGTCCTCATTGCTGTAGGAAAAGTCTGACAGACCCATTACCTAATAGTTTAGGCTCCATAGGAGAAAGAAAGGAGACATTGCTAAGACATTTAGAAGTTAAGAAAAGAACGTTTATTTAGCCATAGGAAACGAAGGATATTAATAGAATGGTTAGCAAAAATACTTCACTGATTCATCTGAGCATAGCTCCCTTGTGTCTGAGTTGCCTATGACAGCCCACTGGTCAAGCATCCAGGATAGCTGGAGCTATGCATGTCTGTATAGTCAGGAAACCAGGAAGCCTGAAGCTTAGTCTCCCTGAACTAATCACCTCCCAAAGACAGTCTCAATACCTTTTAAGGAAAAACTAACCTAATCTAAATTCCCTAACCTACGATGGATGGCCCTTAAGATAAATGCTCCGGGGGCGGAGCCAAGATGGCGGAGTAGAAACAGCTCATCCAAGCCTCTCTGCCCCCAGATTCTCCACAAACTATGTAAAAAAAGGACTCTGAAAATCTTCTGGAGCCCCAGCACCCACAGAACGACACAGAGAAGCTAACCTCCCGCTGAGGACAGCCCAGCACCCTGCAGGAAGGACCAGCGCAGTGGTCTGGGAGCCGGCAGCGCGCAGAGCGCAGGAGCCGAGCCGAGCCCAGGTCCACGCGAGCCGAGGTTTTAGCCCCAGGGCGGCAGGGCCAGCAGCCGGCTGGAGGAACCCCAGAACACCAGGAACTGTGGAGACGCCAGAATTATCAACATAGACTTGCCTAGGACAAAGTAAGAGGTTAGTGTCCTATGGACTTTGGGACCTGTATTTGGGGAATGCGTCAGCTCCCTCCCCTGGGGGCTAGAAGCTGCTGAGGAGACACTCCACTTTGTAGTTTTCAGAGGCATTTCCGGCTCCCAGCCTACAAATCGTGGGGAGATCCAGCCATCAGTCTTGGGGGGTAATCGCTCTTGCTTTAACCTCCCTGGATCTGGATTGTGATCTAGGGTGGAAGTTGTGGGTGGGTTTACAGCTTGCCAGAAACGGAAGTTGCCCCCCCACACGTTCGGACGAAAATTCCTCTAGCTGGCCTTAAAGCCATAGTGTGGCAACAAGCCCAAAAGTCAAGCAATTAAGTGGCAACATGCCAAGGCAAAGGAAACAGAAAAATGCAACCCTAGACTCCTATTTTGGGGCATAGAGCGGGAAAAGGACTGTGAGGTCAGAAGTCCTGCTCCAAAAGCCCCAGGGGAAAACATGAGTGGGTTGCAGGCCATAGAGGACCTTAAGAAGGACTTTAAAAATCAAATAAGAGAAGTGGAGGAAAAATTGGAAAGAGAAATGAGAAGGATGCAGGAAAAGTATGAAATGAGGGTCAACAGCCTGACTGAGGAAAACAACACCTTAAAATAGACTAACTCAAATGGCAAAGGAGGCCCAAAAGGGCAATGAGGAGAAGAATGCCTTAAAAAGTCGAATTTGCCAGATGGAAAAGAATCTCAAAAGTTCACTGAGGAGATTCATTCCTTCAGAGTTAGACTGGAGCAAATGGAAGCTAGTGACTTTATGAGAAATCAAGATGCTGTTAAGCAGATCAAAACAAACGAAAGATTAGAAGGCAATGTGAAATATCTCATGGGAAAAACCACTGACCTGGAGAATAGATCCAGGAGAGACAATTTAAAAATTATTGGACTACCTGAAAGCCATGATCAAGGAAAGAACCTAGGAATCACCCTTCAAGAAATTCTCAAGGAAAACTGCCCTGATGTTTTAGATTCAGAGGGCAAAATAGAGGTTGAAAGAATCCACCGATCACCTCCTGAAAAAGATCCCAAAAGAAAACTCCCAGGAATATTATAGCCAGGTTCCAGAATCCCCAGATCAAGGAGAAAATACTCCAAGCAGCCAGGAAGAAACAATTTCAATATTGTGGAAACACAATCAGAATAGCCCAGGACCTGGCAGCTTCTACACTGAGGGGATCGAAGGGCATGGAATATGATATTCCAGAGGGCAAAAGAACTGGGAATGAACCCAAGGGTCACCTACCCAGCAAAACTGAGTATTTGTTTCAGGGGAAAATATGGTCATTCAGTGGAATAGAGGACTTTCAAGCATTCTTGAGGAAAAAACCAGAATTGAATAGAAAATTTGACATCCAGACACAAGAAGCAAGAGATGCCTGAGAAGGTAATCAGGAAAAGAAATCAAAAGGAACTTATCAAAGTTGAACTATTTACATTCCTATATGGAAAAACAATAACTGTGACTGATGATATCTTTCTCACTATGAAAATAATGGAAGAAGGGTGTGTGGTCATATGAATACATATGTGAATGTGTGTGTATATGGTTACAGTTATATATGGATAGAGGGCATAGGCTGAATTTGTTGGGAAGGGAGAATACTCAAGGGATGAAATTATGAGGTGAGAGAAGAAAGTGGCAAGAGGAGATGGGGAGAGACATGGTAGGGTAAACTATCTCATGTAGGGGAAGTGGTTGCAAAGGAGGGGGAGAATAAGGAAGGCTAAAAAGGCAAAACCACATTCACATTGAATTTGGTTCAGGGAGAAAATGACATACATACTAAATGGGATATCTCAACCTGCAGCAGGATAGGGGGAAGGGGGATGAGAGGAGGGATGATGGATGGGAGGGCATCCTTGGGGGGAGGGGAGGTTGGAAGTACCCACTACAGAAGAGGGACAGGATCATGTAGGGAATGGACCAGGTGGGGGGTGGGATGAGTGGGAGGGAATTATAAGCAGCCTTGTACAATATATCTACTATGATAATGTTTTGCATAGCTAGACATGTACAACATATACTGAATTACTTATATCCCAAGAAGGAATGGGTGACAAGGGAGGAAGGAAAGGGATCTGAAATTCAAGGGCGTAACATTAAATGTTTCAAATATATATATAAATACTATTATTAATACTCTTTTGCCTATAATTGAGAGATAAGATGTGCAGGCATTGGGACACAAAGATTCATTTTCCTCTAATGGAAAAGTCGATGGGGGTATGGGAGAAGGTATGGGAGAGAGCAGATTGGAGGAAGCAATATTTTGTGGGATTACTATTCTGGGAGGTTGGGTAGGGAATAATGGGGGGAAAATGATTGTAACTCAAAATCTGGCGGAAATGAATGATGTAAAACAGAAGTTAATAAAGTATTTGTTTAAAAAAAAAAAAAAAAGATAAATGCTCCATGGGTGGCTAGGTGAGTAGAGCGTCGGCCCTGGAGTCAGGAGGACCTGAATTTGGATCCGACCTCAGACACTTAACACACACAAACAAAACAAAAACAAAAAAAACATAGCCATGTGACCTTGGGCAAGTTACTTAACCCCAATTGCCCTCCAAAAGAAAAAAAAAAGCAAAAAAAAAAAAAGATAAATGCTCCTACCATACTTGTGTACAAACATGCACTATTATATTCTTGTATATCTTCTGGTGTTTAGTAAGCATACATTCTATGTGTAAGGTAAAAATAATCATTATAATTTTATAATACAATTATATGAATTATAATTTTTTTTAGCATTTTAAGGATTGTAAAGCTTTTTACCTACACCACCTCATTTGATCCTCATAGCAACCTGTAAGTGTTACATATAGTATTATCCCCATCTTACAGATGAGGAAACAGAGGCTCGAAAAGGTTAAGGTTAAGCCTGTGCTCATACATCTATTAAATGTCAGAGGTGAGATTCAAGCATGTCCCTCCTAACACTCAGTCCAGTATTCTTTCTGCTATATCATGTTGCCTCTCCAATATGAGACAGAGGCACAACATCTGTCCTCGAGTGATTTACAACCTAACAAAGAGGAGAGGCCCACTACACAAAATAACTATTATATAAAATACCATACAGGGTCTAGAAGAAGAAGTCACTTTCCTGTTTGGAATCCATAAAAGTTTCATGAAAAAAGTGAAATGTGAATTTGACTTAGAAAGATCATAAGATCAAGGCTAGAGTGGATCTCCAAGGCATTTGACAGATGAGAAAACTGAGGCCAGGAGAACTTAAATAACCTGCCCAACATCACACAAGCAACAACAAATCACCATACCACGGTCTGAACCCAAGTCCTCCACATCCAGCACCAGGAATTCCTCCAAGAACATCTCCAACAAAAGGTCACCTTGCTTCTACTTGAAGATTGCCACTGAAGGGGAACTCACTAAGTCCTGAGGTCATCTATCCCATTTAAGACCAGCTTGGATAGGAAATTTTTCCTTATACATCACAGAAATCAGTCCCTGCCATTACTACTTATACTAGCCCTGCTCTGTGGGAACAAGCATGAAAAGTATAAGCCTTCCTCTGTGTGATAGTCCTTCAAATATTTTCTGACCTTAAGAAATACCTTCTGAGTCTTCTCTCCACAAGGCTAAACATCCTCATAGGACTTGAGGTCTAGTTTGGTAAGAGCCAGTGCATGTAGAATTGTGATTACCAAGCTGAGTTTGAACTTTATTTGGTAGGTACAGGGAGCCATTAAAAGTTTCTAAGCAAGAGAATGACACAATCATATGGATGCATTAGGAAGATTAAATTTCATAGTGATGTGTAGGATGGACTATAAAGGGAATTGAAGCCAAGAAAATGGTTTGAAGGCCTTTGCAATAGGCCAGGTCAGATGTGACAAGGGTCTGAACTCAGATGGTAGCAATGGGAATGGAAAGAAGTGAGATACAAGAGACATTGTAATGGGGAAAAAATCAATAGAATGTAGTGACTGATGCTCTATAGAAGTGAGGAGAAAAGGGATAGAAAAGGGAGAAGTTAATGGTAGCCCTGACAAACATGGAAGTCAGGAAGAAGAACAGATGTGGGTGAAGGTTTAAGTTTTGAATACATTAACTTTGAGGTTGTGGTGGGACATTTAGATGGAGATGAAATCCAGTACATAGATGGAATCTATATATGTTAGAATTAAGGATTTAAAAAAAAAAAAAAGAATTAAGGATTTAGATATCATATAGTATAACCATTTCAATTTATAGATAAGAAAACTGGAGATCAGAAAAGGAAAGGAACTTATCCAAGGTCACAAAGTTCATTGGTCCTACCCTCTCCAATGGTCCTCAGATGAGGACAAACTTTCCCCTGGTCTTCCCCTCTCCTCCTTTCTGGGAGGAATGGGCAATAGTGTAACAACTATTTATTAATTATCGATTACCTCTGTATCAGCTGATTTATACCAGGGGTGACAAGATAAATATAAGAAGTTTGTGACATCAAGAAGATAACAGCCACTAGAGGACACGTGTGAGAGGACAGCATGTTCACTTGTTTACACAGGTAAGCAAATGCAAAGTAATTTTAGAAGGACAAAAGTACTAACGACTTGGGGAAGCTGGGGAAGCTCAGGAAATTCTTCACATGGGAAATGACTCAACTTTGAAAGAAGTGAAGGATTTTAAGATATGAGGATGGAGGATATGCCTGACAGAAAAGAGAGACGTTGCAAAGGTGGAAGGCTGCAATGTGAGCAAGATCTAGTTCATGTAGACTGGGCTGGTTTTTCTCTAAAATGGCAAGAAAATTGTCCTCGGGGTTTGTTCAGTCCACGGAATTAGGGCTTGAACCACTGGGCCTCACACCTTAGGTGTGGCTTCTATCCACTGGAGGCATAAAAACCTTTGACTATGAGGAGTTGAATCTCATCAGGTTTGATGGAATCCCCTGTGCTTTGCAAATAATGAAATCTCTATGATTGGGCATTGCCATCTTGACAGATGGCAGAAGGGAACCCATAATTAGATAATGATGGTGCATGGATGACGATCCAGCAAAGGAAATCAAAGAAGAATTGGACAGGTAGGAGAACCAAGAGCACAATGCTATGGAAACCCATGGAGAAAAAATTATATCCAAGAGAAGAATGTGTACAGTGTCAAATGATGCAGAGAGACCAAGAAAGATGAGGATTGAGAAAAGGCTATCAGATCTGGCAAATGAAAGATCATTAATAACTTGGGAGGAAGCAGTTTCACCCTTCTTACCTCCTTCCCATATCAAAAAAACAAACTGGGAATCCACTTACAATTTAAAGTAAGCCATCATTCACTAACTAGGGCAGTAGTTACCTTCAAAGGGAAACAGAGAAGGAATATAATCAAAGATATTGCCCAAGCACCTCGTACAGGCTGTTCTTCAGACCAAGGCAAAAGGAGAGATTCTATGATGACTGCTCCAAGAACTCAGCTTATCATTATACTGAGCTCTTAGCAAGGGACTATCATCACTCTACAAATCAGGGCAGATCATGGAAAGTGAAAAAAGTCAGGGGCTTTCTAGTAAGGAGTAGGGTCTCAATCAAGTTCATCTAATTTGGTTCTTACCTCTAATATCACAGGCAAGGATCAATTAGTTAAGAATCTGAAGGTTTCAACACCATCCCTAGAGTCAAAGGACTTTAATTCAAATCTGGTCTCAGACACTTACTAGATATGTGACCCTGGACAATTCACTTAACCCCAATGCCTCCAGAAAGAAAAGAAAAAATAGAGATAACCAGGTGGCATAGTAGATAGAGCATCTGCCCTGGGGTCAGGAGGACTTGAGTTCAAATTTGGCTTCAGACACCAACTATATGACCCTGGGCAAGTCAATGTCTCAAAAAAAAAAAGAATCTGAAGTTTTCTATACTATAAAGTTCTGGGCAAAAAAGATTCCAGATATTAAAAGGAATAAGGACAGTAAGAGAGGGTGTTCCAAAAAAGGGATAGAGCAGGGAGAATGGGAAGTGCATAGTGCAGAGACAGCCTATCACTAAAAAGAATACTAGGAGTTTTCTGAATTATATCATCAAACATAAGGATAGAATTTGGGGTGGAAGTAAAATGTGATCCAGATACTGAACTTGAGAAAAGAGAAAGAGAGAGAGAGAGAGAGAGAGAGAGAGAGAGAGAGAGAGAGAGAGAGAGAGAGATCAAAAGGTCAGTAAATGGTTGAAACAAGGCTTTGGACAAAGTTATATAGATGGGAAGAGTAAATCCTCTCATAGAAAAGATGTTGAGTGATGAGCATGGGTCTGGAGGTGGCAGTGAGAAGCAAGAAATATGTTCATTTCTCTTCTTGGTTTCAGTATTTTGGGATTACATGAGAGAAGAAATATCCAGCATGAGAGACCAGGCATATATTCACTTCTGGAGGCAGCCAGGTTTCTATGAATATGACAGAGAATATAAGAGGAAGATATCTAGGATAAAGAGAAAAGCACCTTGAGGTGACAGGCAGTGTAGCACAAATAGAAAGAAATTTGAACTTGAATTGAGAAAACAAGGGCTCAAATTATGATTCTTCTACTAGTCATGTAGACTAGTCATGCAGTCATGTAGACATTCTAGTAGTCATGTACTAGTCATAGTTGTGGTTCACACTAAAAATTATTTAATAATAATTAAGCAGTAAATAATTGGCCAATTATTTTAAAATATATTTTTCCTCTGTGGCAAGTGTATATAAATATATATGTGTGTGTACATATATGTGTGTATATGTATATGTATATATATATATATACATATATGTGTGTGTGTGTGTGTGTGTGTGTGTGTATATACTTGTTTGTTTGTTTAAAGCATTATAGCTTTGTTTCTGTGGTGATTCAAAACTGTGCTGATCATGCACACAGCAATTTTGTGTTCATTCAGTGATTACATCAAACTGTTACTTGCCTCCAAGCAGAACATGTTCTTATAGTTTCTCAACTTGTCATCAAATTGTTTTCAAACTGCCATGAGGGTTCAACAATTGAGTAGAAACTGATTCCCAACAGATGGTCAGATATATCTATATTCCCTCATTAACATTTTGTGCACCAAAATAACTCCCTCATTCCCCTTTGTCACCCTGAAATCCTACCCTCTTCAGCTGGGTAATCATGTGATCAAGATATTACAAGCATTTGTATTCTTACAATATAAATGTCAAACTGAAAACCACAATCTCTGGGCATAAGCATTATAAGCCATCTTGAAACCATCATGAACCATCACAAAAGTTCTGCAGAAACAAACCTTGTATTGCCTTTCATTGCAGTATTAAGGTTGTTTTCTGAGTTAAACATCCTCTATTTATGTTACTATTCTTCTACATGGCAGATTCTCAAATTAAATGGTTGACAACAATGGTTTAGTAGTGTTTGAGAGTATAGCTAATGCACCAGTGGTTGGAAAGAAGAAATGACATCTGAAGAGATTCTTTCCTTATCAAGGTTGGTTTATATATAAACATTTTTAAAGGAAGCAATATGTACAAATGAACTTTAAGTATATATATCATTTTATATAGTGTTTATTATCCAGTAGAAAATAAAATAATATTTATATCATAATCAGTTATTCATTGTTGTTGATTGATTAGGTTAAAAATAAATAAATCCATTTCTATTTCCCAACATGGGAACTTATAAAATTCTCCTGCTCTTTTCAACCTCATATTTGTGCGAGTGAGCATTTTCACTTTATTCTTGCTTCAAATCAAAATATGGAGGTACACTTAATGTAGAACCAGATTTAAGATTTTGTTTGTCTGGTGCTGAACCAAATATTGCAAACCTTTGTTCAAATAAAAAAAGTTGAATATCAAAATTAAGTTTACATATTATTATTATTATATTATGCTAAACATTTTCCAAGTTATAACTTATTTCATTAAAATGTTATTTGTATTTAACAAATTTTGTAAAATAAATGTTTAAGATAGAGTCTTATAGGTAATAGTAAGCATATGAGGTCTTTCTGGATTACTTCTTTTAATTCTTACAGAATATCACACACAAAAAATTCAAAATTATTTTATAATTAGATATTTAGAGTTTTAATAATTATAAGCAAAATAAAATATTATAATTATAATTATGCAATGTAAATTTTAATTTGGAGCTTTTTCAGGCAAAAGTTATAATAAGCACTTAATGAATAAATCTAAAATATTATAAGTATTATATTAAATTACCCTGGAGGCCACAACACATTTTTTTTGTTGAAAGAAGTTTGCAGAACAAAAACATTAGGAACCACTGCCTTCAATGTTACATAAAATAGTGGAATGAGTCCTACTTTGAATCAGGAGAGAACTGGGTTCCAATCCTGCCCCCCACACTTAGTATCATAGACATAGAGTTAGCAGGGATATAGAATCTGTCTAGTGGAACTTCTCATTTTAGAGGATGAGAATTCTGAGGCAAGTTAAGTGACTTTTCCAAGGCCACACAGGTAATAATCATTAGAAGTGGTATTTGAACCTAGAACCTCTGACTCCAGAATTCTTTGCAATTTACCATTCTGGGACTATAATCAAATCACTTTCCCTCTCTGAGCCTCTGTCAAATAGATGGAGTAGGGAGAAACAGGAATGAGCAATAATATCTGTAGTCTCTACATCATACCCAGGCTGCTGGTCTGTAGCTTCTGTCTTTGCTCCAGCCCCTTCATCAACCCTTCAGAGGCTATTCTTAAATCTGTTCCACACAAATGGACCATTCCTGCCTACTGTGTTGGGCTTCTTGAGCTTCACAGGACACATCAGCACCTAATATGGGATCAGCCCTCTGACCAAACCTTGAACAGGTTAGTCATCTGCCTCCCTCAACTAACCTCTTCATCCACTGATACTCTGCTTTAACTTATTTGTCAGTGATTAACATATTCTTGCCCTTATATTCTCCCCATCCAAGTAATTTGAAACCCCAGTTGTCATTGCACAAACCCCATTCCCTACTGCCTGCTCCTTTATTCCTATCTCCCTCAACCCAACCCCACAAATGTCCCACTACAAATATACTCATCCTTTCCACTGGTCTTTCTGAAATGGTTAAAGTCCTTGCTTTCATCTTCAGCCTCTTCTCACTCCATCTTCTGGCTCTTCCTGAGACCTGGTTCGCTCTTGACAACACAGTATCACTGACTACCCTTTCCAGAACTGGTTATACTTTCATTTTTACCTACTGACTCACTGGAAATCATAGGACAGTCAGAATACTCCTTACTCCCTATTGCCACTTCCTTCTACCACCATCACTTAATAACCTCTCCTCCTTGGAGGTTTATTCAATTCAAATTTTTCATCTACCAAACCCAGGACATTCTTTCCTTCATCAATAAGATCATGACTCATTGTCTTTCCACCCTGACTTCTGCCCTCACACTAGGAGATTTTTCTTTCTTTTTTTTGAGGTTAAATGTCTTGCCCAAGGTCATACAACTAGTAAATGTCTGAGACCAGATTTGAACTCAGGTCTTCCTGACTCCAGGGTTGATGCTCTATCCACTGCACCACCTAGTTGCCCTATATTAGATTTCAACACCCATACTGATACTCCCTCAAGTACCCTAATTCCCCAATTACTCAATCAACTCAATTTCAATGACCTATTCTTCTATTACATCTGAACTACATCTCCTTTTAATGCCTCCTTCTCTCTAGTCACATAGCTATTACCCTGGTGTAGGCTCTCATTACTCACATTTAAGCTATTGCAATAGCTTCCTGGATGGTTCCTTCCCATTCCAATCCTCCACTCAGCTACCAAAGTAATTTTCCTAAAGCTCAGGTCTGACTATGCCACTCCCCTACTCAATAAATTCTACTGGGTCCTTGTCACCTCCAGGGGCAAATATAAAATGCTCTGCCTACACCCATGCACTTTATTTCCTATTGTTTAATGGACCGTTGGTAAACCATGATCTTCAGTTACTCTACATAATTACTATAACTATGTTACATATACACTTGGGTTTTCTCCTCCAAAGATATAGTCCATGTATATACAATATTACCATGTACAAATAATGGGGATGGAGCATACAAGTCTCTTTCCATAAGGCAAATTCGCCAAGCAACATATAAAACACTACAGGGAGAGGGTCATTCAAGAAGGCAACCTTATATAATTGACCTGAATGGTGGACTAGGGTGATGATGAGGGAGTGGGGTGAGATGAAGAAATAAATAAGGAAATGTGGTAGCATGGAAATTAAAGAAACCTAAGCAAATAAGGAAAGAAAACCAAGGATATGTTTGTTTTGCATTCAACAAAGGATTGGCAGGGCATTTCTGAAATCTTTATGGGGGACCCCAAATTTATACTGTTTAAAAGAAAATGCAAGGGAAGATTTCTGTTCAACACTAGCAACCTTCTTTCTGCACATCTTTCCTTTTATGCAGTTTTGTTTCAGTGATTTGAGCATGTTCTAATTTTGTCATTCAAGCCATCTGACTTTCACTGCTCTAGACAAACAAAACCTAATTTAGTCTGAGATGTTTTAAGTCATAACAATGACGGATGGCCAAGGTTCAGGTGTGTTGGAATATTTAAATACCTAGTCTATATTTTTCTGATATAAAGACGGGCAGGTTTTTGTACTCTGATTAATTATGATTTTGTGTCTAGAAAAAAAATAGCTTTTTCTATTCTACATTATTAATTGGTTATTTAATTAGGAATTCTCTGAGCTTCAGATGTTAGGGAGCTAAAACTGTGAGCGGGTTTAAAAAAAAAAGACTAGCTCCATACTGTTGCCTTTTTGTATCTTATGAAGGTCACAATACGATGTGATTGTTTGGCACAGCAGCAGTGAATTATGCCACCCAGACAAGCTTTTAACCTATGTGCCTTCACTCTGAGTGAGACACACAGGCATGTGCTCTCTTTAAACAGTTCTCTATTGAAGAGGATTCAATCACCATAATGAATCTGAGGCCAGGCAGCAATCTTCTTCACTGAAAGAATTTCTAAAAGATTGTAGAATTTGTAAAACGAACAGCTCGCAGACTAAATGGCTGTGTGGGTGAATCAATTATTGCAGGGCTCGGAGTAGTCATAATATTTAGTACATATCATAGAGTGTTTCAGGTACAATAAGATATGCTCGTTTTTTCCTGTTCCTGCTGGAAGTGGTACTGTGTGTATGCAACCAACTTTAGTCGATTGGCAGTATCTAGTTAGAGCTGGTACTAAGTCAATAAAAATATATCCGTGTAGCCATATGTAAGAGCCAAGAGAGGACTGGATAAAACTTCCTTTTGAGCATTCTACAGACTCTGCCATAATCACAATCCACCAGCACAAGTACATCAAGATGTTCTATCACAACTTTTTTTTTTATTTCAGTCCCTGGTTTTGAACAGCTTCCTTATTAATACAATAATTACTTTATCCTGACAGCACCATTTATAACCATCTACTCTGTGTCCAATGGGCCATGTTTTCATTAATCAATGGGCTTGAAGACTACTATCATTTCCATTGTCCTATGACTTATAGGCTCCTTGCAGGCTTGTCTCAAATTGACATGCCAGGAGAACGTGGGGAGGGGAGTTTGGGTGCTAGATTAAGAAGTTTCTCACAAAGGAGTGAACACCATCTACACATCTTTTAACCTACTGAAAGTGGGGGAAGAGGCTGAAACTGGGACAGGCAACCTAGATCCAAAGAAACAACTCCAAGGACTTGACAGATAGTATGTTTTTTTTTGCTTTCAAAGCAGCCATTCTTCACAGTGTGTACAGTCTTGCCCATATTAGGGGTTCAATGAACACTTGTTGAATGGAAATGCTCTGTCAAAGAGGTTGCTGCTTAAAACAAAGCCCAGGAAGGGATAAAATAGCATTGTTGGCATAGAAACCCCTGGATGCTAGACACCAGAGTTCTTGAGAAAGCCAAAAGTGAATTTGGGGTACATTTAACAAAGCACCAAATACAGATTAAGGGCATGCTATGGTACAAGATAAAATAATATCATTTTGTAAAAGTGACTACTAGTTGGAAAGTGCAGGAAGGCAAATTTTGATCTAATATAAAGAATAGCTTACTAAGAAAGCAATTTTAATAAATTAATAAAGGTTTCCTGGGTAGACAGTAAGCTTATAGTAACTGAAATGCTCAAGTAGAATTTGGAATACCATCTGTCAGGGCTTCTGTAAAGAGGGGTTTCTACATGGGGGTGGAATTTAGGCGGTAGTTTGATGCAGTATGAAAGGGTGCTGAAGACACTCTAACAAGATGGTTGCCTGAATGAGCAGGCAGGCTGCCCAGCTTCCAATACCTACTCTAACAAAACCCTGGAGTTCATGGCAGATCTGATAAAGATCAAGAAATTCAATGAGAAATTACAATGACTTCTTCCATTTCCACACTACACAAGATA